>RPOG01002942.1:13246-30374 GCA_008086565.1 Thalassoma bifasciatum | reverse complement strand
ATAAAACAGGAAACAGGAAACTGCATCAGCCAGAGGAGCCCAAATGACATTTGTGACCAAGTGGAAAAGTTTGTAGATTTCTCTGAAATACTGATAAAAAAGGTTTTTTCACTTCATTGGTGACTGGAACAATTTCCATGTCAGGTGGTACAACCAATGTAATAATGTGAAATGTTATTTTAACATCAAATTATTGATCTTATTCACAAATAAAAGAAATGAAACACACAAAATGAAAATGTATGAGTCACTACAGACACTTGAGAGATACTTGCCAATAATTTCACACAGAAAAAATAACAGGAACATATAAATATATTTTCATATATTTGGTTGCACCACCTGACATTTTTGGGTGCTCAAATTAAAAATACTAAAAAATAATGAACCTAAAAACTTTGAAATGTTGCTCAACTACTGAAATCTGTTAGAAAACATAATTCTTCTCTCAGAAATATGTTTTTATCCATTTTCAAAGAACTTTTTAAAAATACGTTTTTAGACCCTCTTTTTGTCACTGACCCACATATTTCTTTTTTTTTTTTAATTTGATATGTTGATCTGTATAAGTTTAATATTGAATTTCCAGCTTAATTGGTTGGTTATAGTTATCCCAAGAATTTATTTTTGGTAACTTTCCCAATGTCCTCCACATTTATCTCTGACTAAATTTCCTTGTTTCTTCTTCAATTTCCAAATGACGTTTTTCTATTTAACAGACTTTTTTTTCCCGTGCATTTCTGAGTCAGTAATTTTTCCAAATTCTCTCCGGAGCAGAAAATGTTTGTTTCATCAGGAAATAATACTTATTACAATAAATGTGATATTTTTTTATGTGTCATTAGTCTTAAATAAAGAGACTGAAACACCAAAGTCAGAAAAAGTGCAGCAGGTTTTATTCAAAGCAGTTAGAACATAAATATTTCTGCCACAAACAGGATAAAAACACTGAACTTTAAAAAAAAAAGAGGGAGCACTGTATGTACAGTTATAAATATAATACTTTTACATTCAAACATGAATCACATCGTTTTCAGAAACACAAAAACATCGTTCCTCAGACGCAGAATCCAACCAGAAAAACAGGTAAAAGGTTTAACGTGTGAATATAATTATCTATTTACTGAAAAGAGAAAAGAAACAAACTGTGCAATGATGCAAAACATGAGGAGTTAATTAGAAACTGAGATTTCCTGTTTTCACACAGGACTTGAATGCAGCGTTGTATGATGATTTCCTCACACTCATTTTTCTTTTGAAGGGATGTTTAAAAAAAAAAAAAGAGGTAAAAATGTGAAACACTCTGAAAATGTTGATAAAATGAGATAAATATGTGGAGTTTGGAAACATTTACAGAAGAATCTTTTTCTGGTTTGATTAAAGTAAAACTGTGAGGATACGTAGAAAAACTCCTCGTCTTGAACCTTTTTCTCGTTGCGTCTTCAAACAGCAGGTGCCGTGTTTCTGCGGTGGTGGTGGGGGGTGGGGGGGTCTTTAGGCCTCCTCGATGGGGGGGGTGTTGTAGCATCCTTTGGGGATGGAGCGGAGGATGTCCTCCAGGTTGGTGATGTCATCCAGAACCACGTCGATGCTCAGCTCGATGTTGGTGAGGTGGCGTCGCTGCATGGCCTCCTGGGTCGACATGTTCTTCAGGCGAGGGAGCAGGATACTCTCCACGTTCCTCTTCGCCATGGCGACCGAGTCCTCCAGCTCCTTCAGCTTCGTATCGTCCACGGGGGTGGTGTCGTCTGAGGGGAGGGAGACGCAACTGTGAGCTTTGATTCATCAACAGTGAGCTGTAAGGTCCAAATTTAGACATTTCTTAACCCTTAGATGCACACGTGGGGTCAAAAATGACCCCGCAGGATGTTATTCTTCAAAATCTTTAAAAACAAAGAGTTTTAATTTTTCTATGATCCAGGTATTACTCAAAAAACATGTTTGTGACATAAGGCCATTTGCATTTTTATTCAATTTTTTATTAATTTTAAGAAATTGCAGTTTTTGTATCACTACCCCAATTGAAATCAATGGGGTTTTCAATAAACTGGGTTGTTATTTTTCAAAATCTTCAAAACAAAGAGCTGTAAGTTTTTCATATATAAGGTATTCCTCATAAAACATTGTTTGAAACCTGATTGTTAGGTGCTAAAATGTGAATGAGAAATTAAAAAATGTGCATGTCAAAAATAAAATAACTCTTTTGTTTGAACAAAATATATCACCTTTAACCAAAATGAGAGAAATGTCTTTTGTTTATTGCAAAAAATGCATTGATTTCAATTGGGGTCATTTTTGACTCCACTTGTGGAAGAGTGAGGTAGTGATGCAAAAACTGCAATTTCTTAAAATTAATGAAAGAATAAATAATAATGCAAATGGCCTCATGTCACAAACATGTTTTATGAGAAATACCTTGAATATGAAACAATTACAGCTCTTTTTTTTGAAGATTTTGAAAAATAACAACCCAGTTCATTGAAAACCCCATTGATTTCAATTGGGGTCATTTTTGACCCCACGTGAGGAAGAGTGAGGGTATAAGAAGGTTGCGCATCCAAGGGTTAACCCCTTAATATCCGCCCAATTCTGTCCTATTTACTATGCTATTCTTTTAAAGCTTATAACTGAAGAACCATGAGGTCAAAGTTCATCAGTTTCTCCTCATTTAAAGATTAAAGTCTCTAGTTTCAGAAAATGTCACGTTTTTATCTGTGGATAAAGTCCACATCAGGATAAATGCAGCTGAAACACTTTTTTTATTCTTTATATATTTGAGCATCATTAACTTGAAGCAGCTTCATGTCAGAGATAAAACATCCACCTCATCACTTCTACACCTTCATCTACATCTGGGTGAAGTTTGAGCTTTTTAGGTCAAACTTTGTAGGAGTTAGAGAGTTTTTGAGCAAAGACACTGAATCCTCACTAAACTGCTCATCACTGTTCACCTTTGGATAAAAGCGTCTGATAAATGAAATGATAGAATAATAATTTCAACATTTTATCTCAAAGTTTCAGGTTTTTTCTGTCTTAGAATTTTGACTTTTATCTAAACTTTTTAACTTCTCATTCTGACATTTGACCTCAGAATTTTGACTCTGAATATTTGATCTTATCTCAGTCATGAGTTTATTTTAGTGTTAGGGAGGAGGTGGGAGCCGTGGCTCAGTGGCAGAGTCATGGACTAAGAATCGTGGGGTTGTAGGTTCGATTCCAGCTTGATCAGTCAAGTGCCAAAGTGACCCTTGAGCAACACACCAAACTTTCACCTAACCACTCAAGAATGTGCAGCTACAGACAAATGCGCCTGCTGGATGAGATAGTAAAATATACATTTTAACATTTTATCTCAAAGTTTCAACTTTTTTTTTCAAAAAATCTTGACTCATCTCAAAAGTTTCACTCTTATCTCATTATCTCAACACTATCTCAAAGTTTCACCATTTTATCCTCAATTTTTGACTTTTCCTCTTTAAGTTTTCACTCTTAAAATTCAAAATCTTGTTAAATAATTCAAACATTTTATCTCAGATTTTTGACTTTTGATCTTAAATTTTGAGCTAACCCTTAGTTCCCAGTTCTGACCTTTTCACCATTCTTTGTTTTTAAAGCTTATAACTGTAGAACCATAAGGTCAAAGTTCATCAGTTTCTCCTCATTTAAAGATTAAAGTCTCTAGATTCAGAAAATGTCATGTTTTTAAATGTGGCTTAAGTCCACATCAGGATAAAAGCAGCTGAAACACTTTTTAACTCTTCGTTTTTTATAAACAATTATTGAACATCATTAACTTGAAGATGCTTCATGTCAGAGATAAAACATCCACCACATCACTTCTACACCTTCTCATCTACATCTGGGTGAAATTTGAGCTTTTTAGGTAAAACTTTGTAGGAGTTAGAGCCGAGGTGGGCAGTTAACTTTTACAAGGGGCCACGTTAGAAACCTGGTTCCTCTCTGAGGGCCACACCAACCACAACACAAACTTGATTCTGCTCAATATTCACTTTTTTTTTACCCCCATTTTAAAATTCTTTCACTTATATTTCATTAACTGCTTAAGGTAAGAAGAATGAGAAGCTTCTGACTCTTTAACTTCTTTCAGATCCCACCTCAAAACCCATCAACTCTGTTTCTAAATTTTGCATTTCTTTTAAACCTTTAAATTTTGAATTTTGGAGCGTGTTTTAAATCTGTTCTGTGCAGCGTCCTTGGGTGACCTGAAAGGCGCCTTTAAATAAAATGAATTATTATTATTATTATTATTATTGTTATTATTAAATATGTGAAACTGTGGTGCGGGTCATATAGGAAAATATTCTTATGGAAGTGATAACCAGCAAAATCTTAAATTAGTTTCATTTCATGTTAAGCCTTTT
Source organism: Thalassoma bifasciatum (assembly GCA_008086565.1). NCBI lineage: Eukaryota > Metazoa > Chordata > Actinopteri > Labriformes > Labridae > Thalassoma > Thalassoma bifasciatum. The sequence continues at coordinate 25,992 of RPOG01002942.1, read as the reverse complement.
AGTTCCCACATATAATTTATAAATTTGAAGCAGATTTATACAAAATAAAATGTTTTTAGCTTCATTTCACAACCTCAGTGAGAAAAATCTGTGTTGAGCTTGAAGAAGCTCATTGAAATCTGGATGAATTCCTGAGGGTGATTATCAATGAAAGAGGTTTTCATTTGGTTTTGTTTTGTTTTGTTGAACTTCATCACTTTCTTTTTTACGTAGGGCTCATGTGCACAAGTGCATCCATATGGAAATAATGGAAACATCACGCTTTTGAAAATAAAAACAAGACAGTATTGGGTTATTTGTTGTTGTTTTTGTTTTGTTTTTTTTTCATTTCTCTGATCTGATTTGGAGAGTTTTAAGTCTCAGGTGTCAAACACAGCAGGTGTGTTTTTGTTTTAGTCTGAGCTGAAGCTTCGGCAAATTCTGGTGCAACTTTGAAACATGTTCGAGGACCAAAAACTGAGGTTAAAGCTTTTTCGCTCTGATGAGTGGGCGTGGTTTCCCCGCTGTGACATCACCACAGTAGCGAGTCCTCACCGATATTCAGCAGCATGTTGTTGACCGTCGCCAGCGTGTCCTTCACCGAGTTTCTGGTCTGTTTGGCGTCGGCTAAAGCCGCCGTGGCGCCGTCAGCAGCCTGCGAAGGAAACAAGCGTCACGTTAAGTCGCTGCGACCACAGGAAGTGAAAGGTAACAACACAAACTCTGAGGGCGCCACGGTTTTGTTTTCTCACCGCGTTCGCTTCGGCCTCCAGCCTCCGAGCGTCGTCCAGTCCGACTTGAACTTCTCTCGCCACGCCGTCGGCGCTCACCTTCATCCCGTTCGCGTCGTTTTTCAGCTTGGTGGTGTCCATCAGCAGACCACCAGAGGGCGGCAAAGATCCCATGGACCCCTGAGGAACAATAGAGGCGGTTAGAGCAGAATGTAAGTTAGATCCCCCTGGTGGATCGTGAGGGTACTGCAAGAGAGAAACCGACCAGTCCAGAAAAAAGTGTCTTTATTCGAGTTTTTTAAAGACAAAAATGGGATCTGAATTACTTGAAACAGGTTTAAAAATATCTGCCAATGGTATAAAAAACAAGTTTCTTGCTTTAAGACATTTGCATTTCAAGAAACTTGCAAATTTGGGTGATTTTTAATCATGTTTCAAGAATTTTTTTTACTAAAAAAACGACATAAACACTTGATTAGATTTCAGTTTGTGCAGTGTATTCCTGCCTGATTGGTAGTGTCAGATTTATAAAGACTCCAAAAAATAAATCCTGGCACGATCCAGATACCAGTGCGTGTTAAATTGGCGTCCCTGCCTCTAAAGAACGGCAGCGGCGGCGGCGGCGGCTCCAAAGTTCGTGTTCTTTCTTTTCTCACCTCCAGTTTGTTGATGTTGTTCTGCAGAGTGTCGATCGTCCCCAAAGCGCCGTTGTAACTGTCGGTCACGTCCCCCAGGATGTTCGACGTCTTCCCGTTGTTCTTGACGGCCTGCTGGATGGTGGTGCTGATGCCGGGGAGGCGCGCGATGGCGGTGTTGGCGAGCGCTTTGCTGCTGTCGATCTGCTGGTCGAAGCCTGAGAGGAAACAGGAAGAGGGGTCAGAGTTCGTCCAGAATCAAGATTAAACTCAAGGTTTAACTTTTATGGAAGTGTTTGTGAGAGTTTCTACCTTTCAGCGTTCCCAGGGCGTTGTTCAGCTCCCCCGTGTTGTCAAACATACGTTTCAGGGCGCCCTCTGTGGTCACCTTGGCGCCGTTAACTCTACCCAACAGGTTGTCGAAGCCCTGGAGACAAAAAAAACAGCGAGTCAGCACGAAGCGGAACGTAAAGTCGACCTTTGATGAGGTTTTTCTTTGAGTTTGTGGTTCGTTACCTTCTGAGCGTTTTTGCCGTCAGCCAGCAGGTCCATGGCGGCGACCTTGTTGTCCTGCACGCCATCCTGCAGCGCCTGCAGACCCGGGATGTCCACGGCGCCCTTCAAGCCGTCCACTCTGGAAACCATGGCGTCCACAGCCCCCTGAGCATGATGGGAGACAACAAGAGGGTTAAAGACTTTACAGAATAATGTACAGAATATTTCAAAATAAAAGTCTAGAATTCTGAGGAATAAAATACTTAAATACTGAGACACTAAATCATTAAATGCTCAAATATTTCATATTAAATACTAAAATACTTAATAATAAGATACAAAAATACTCAAGAATACAACACAGAATGCAGTTATAAGAATAATGATTACTGAAGAAACATTCTTTATCAGTTATTTTTACTATTTTATCTTTTACTAGACCAGGGGTTCCCAAACTTTTCCACCTGTGACCCCCAAAATGGCAGCGTTAGCGACTGGCGACCCCCTGCTGTGGTACAACACTAATGGGCCAATCCAAAAAAACGGACAAAAACGAACAAAAAACCCAGAGGATACTTTGATTTACCGACAAATGTGCACTTTGCTGTGTTCACTGCATCAAACTTCAACAAAGAAATGTGAAAAACAGATAAAACATTTTCTGTTTGCATAATTTTATATTATCTTTAACCCCTATTTTTGCTTTTATTCTTACAATAATGGATAAAATTGTTCATAGTTTTTGATTTCGGGACACATTCCACGACCCCCTATCAATGTCTCGCGACCCCCAATAGGGTCCCAACCCCCACTTTGGGAACCACTGTACTAGACATTTCAGGTGACCCTTTTTGGATTCCAGGCGACCCCACATGGGGTCCCGACCCCCAGGTTGAGAAACACCAGTCTAAAGAATGTGGTAATTTGGTCATTTAGATTAGTTTTTTTTATTTAAAGTTGTGTAATCTGTGTTTTTTCTACCTTGAGCGATGGCGGGATGGCTCGCTCCATGTTGCCGATGTCTCTCAACATCCCGTCTGCCAGTTTGCTCTCGTCTCTGGCGTCTCCGCTCAGGCCGATGGCTCGGTTCTCCAGACCCTTCACCTTGGCGGAGGTTTGATCGTACCTGAATGACACATGGATGACGTTAGCTCTACGTTTACCAAACAGAATGATGGTTTTAATGAGGCGGCGGCGGCGGTGACTCACTGAGCTTTCAGGTCGCCCACCAGCTCTTTGACTTTGTTCTCTTTGTTCATGAGGGTTCGCACCAACGCCAAACTCTTCTCAGAGTCGCCCAGAGCGTCGTTGGCGGTTTTCTCCACCACGCCGGCCTTCGTCTGGTGTCTGCGGGATAAAGAGTAAAGACAAAGTTCAGATAAAAGCGTCTGCTCTGGTCACAAACCGACCAATAGGAGGAAGCATTGATGCACTTACACGTCGGCCAATCCGGTGGCTGCTTTCACCAAAGAGGAGAGAGGGTTCAGGCTGAAGGGGGCGTCGCCCTGAGGAAACTCCTGTGGGGGTGGGAGAAACAAAGCAGGGTTAAAGCTGTGGTTCCTGACCATAACTAGGCCTTTACTCTATTTTTACATCACAGTTTACCAGGAGGAATCAGGGTTAAACGTGTTTTTTTTTATGTTTTTGCTCACAAATAGACACTTTTAAACAGTTTTTGCCCAAAGAAGGGGCACTTCATCCAATTTTTTTGGTTCCCAAAAGCACAGTCAGCATAATTTTACTCATTTTAAGGGCACTCTATGCCATGTTTTGGCTCACATAAGGGCATTTTGGATAGTTTTTGCTCACTAGAGGGCGCTTTATCCCCATGTTTTTGCACCAAAGAGGACACTTCACTTGATTCTTTTACCCCCCAAAAGGATAATTTGCATAGTTTTTGCTCACTAGAGGGCACTTTATCCCATGATTTTGCTCAAAAAAGACACTTTACATCATTCTTTTCCCCCCAAAAGGGCAATTGCATAGTTTTGGCTCCCAAGAGAACACTTATGCACATGCTTTTTTTGCTCTCCATAAAGTATCTTCCCCATGTTTTTGCACCCAAGAGGCCGCTTTACCCCATGGATTTTGTCTCCCTAAAGGACAATTTGCATGTTTTTGCACCGAAGAGGACACTTCACTTGATTCTTCCCCCCCCCAAAAGGATAATTTGCATAGTTTTTTGCTTATGAGAGACCACTTCAGTACTTATTTTTCTGCTCTTAAGAAAGTATGTCCTCATGTTTTTGTACCCAAGGGAGCCAATTTGCTTGTTTTTGCTCCCTAAGTGGCATTTTTGCATATTCTGGCCTCCAAGAGGACACTTTACTTCATTATTTTCCCCCAAAAGGGTAATTTGCACAGTTTTTGCTCCCGAGAGAACACATAAGTACAAGTTCTTTTGCTCTCTCGAAAGTATTTTCCCCATGTTTTTGCACAGGTTTTGTCTCCCAAAGGGTCATTTTTGCCAAGTTTGACTCCCAAGAGGCCACTTTACCCCGTGGATTTTGGCTTCCTAAAGGACAATTTTCATAGTTCTGCTCATTAAAGGGCACTCTAACCCATGATTTGGCGACTAAAAGGGCAATTTTGCAAATTTTGCACATGCTATTCTGCTCTCTCGGGAGTATTTTTCCTGTGTTTTTGCCCCCAGGAGGCCAATTTTGCACAGGTTTTGACTCCCAGAGTGACATTTTTGCACAGTTGTGCAACCAAATGGCCACTTTACCCATGAATTTTAGCTCCTTTAAGAGCAATTTGCATCGTTTTTACTCCAAAGAATACACTTTTATATGTTTTTGCCCTGAAGAGCACACTTATGCACATGTTTTTTTTCTCCCAAGAGGGTGTGTCCTGGTGTTTTTGCTCATAATAGTGCCTTTTTTCCTGGGTTTTTCCCCCAAGAGGACACTTCACCCCATGGTTTTTGCTCAGATTAGACACTTAACCCCTCTTTTTTTGATCCCAAGAAGGCACTTTCTCATGTTTTTGGCTCCCAAAAGGACATCACAAGACATGTGACCCCACAGAAAGTCTTGACCTTAAGGTTGAGAAACTCTGGGGAAAATAAAGTCAGGCTCATAATATCATCACTGATTCAGTCAAAGGGTCAAATCTTGTCAGTTTGCTGCCTTGAAGACCCCAAACCCCGCCCTGATGGTTCTGATATCTGAGCATCTCTTTGCCCCTTTGGTCAGAATAACCAGAGAAGAATAATCTCTTACGGCTGATTTGAGGTCGGTCTTGGCCTTTTCCAGTTTGCGTCTCATCTCCTCCAGCAGGTTCTGGACCTCGTCCACTTTGGTTTTGTACGTCTGATGTTGCTGTTTGATGTCGTCGGCCGCGTCTTCGACCTTTTGAATGTCCTGCTCCTCGGCCAGCTGGTTCTTGCTGACGGACGCCAAACGTTTCTGCAGGTTCTTCTCTTGACCTTCAGGACACAAGAGGTCGTCAGGTTAAACTCTTTAAAGTCAGGTTCACTGAGCTTCAACTTAAACTTTAGAGGAGTTTTTGTGGAGAGTATGAAAAATTTACATTTATATATAAACTGTATCGCAGGGATTTTCAACCTGTGGGTCGCGGCCCCCTGGTGGGCCGTGAAGGTATTGCAAGTGGGCCGCCAAATCATTTCCAAAACAGTCTGATTTTAGTGGAGTGTAATTATATAAAGATACAAGATACAAGTAAATAAAGAAAGATACAAATAAACAGGATGTTTTAAATGTTAAAACTCAGTTACAAACTCACTCAGGATATTGAAAATGCTCAGCAATTTATGTATAAAAAGGTGAGAAGGTATTTAAGTGGGCAATAGGTAACATGACCCCAAACGTAACCATGACCCAATATGTAAGAAAACCTGAAGTGTAATAACTTGTCAAAAATGAGCCCAAAACTTAACAAAAACAATGTATTAAAAACCAAAATGTAATAACTGGCTCAAACTGTAACAAATTGTTACTGTCTTGGCAAAAAGTTATTTTGTTTTGGGCTCAAATCTGTTACATTGTCGACCAGTTATTACATTTTGGGTCATTTGGGCATTGTATATCCTCCGTACTTATTGGGTCAGAGGTGGGCCACAAATATTTTTGAGACATAAAAATGGGCCCTGAGTTGGAAAAGGTTGGGAACCACTGCTGTATCGTATAATCAATCAGAAAAACAATGTTTTCATTTACTCCAAGTCCCTGCTTTAAAGGCAAATATATATCTGACAGTCGTCTGCGTAGCAATGAAAAGTAACTCCATGTTTTCAGAGAATGGAACCAAAAGGTTATAAATACAAAGAAAAAACCCAACGGCCCTGAAATCCTCCATATCAGGGTAAATGGAAGCATCGTTTTCTGATTGAATAGTTTTGATTCTCTCTGTAAAAACCTGGTGAAGTAACACGGTGACCCTGAGGATTACAGCGTCCTGTCTGACCTGCGAGCAGCTCGGCGTTGTCCTCCAGATCTTCCACCAGCTCCTCGGTGGCTTTCAGAGCGGCCTCCAGCTGAGCGCTGTTGGCCGGTTTGGCTCCGCCCTTCATGTCGGAGAAAAGAGACTCCAGGTCCTTGAGTTTGAGGGCGTAAACCTCCATCTGAAAGTTTGACAATCACATCAGCGTCAGTCTCCAATAACAGATCAAACTCACGGTGTCGTGAATATTCTGGCGCCGTTACCTTTGCTTTGATGGGGCTGAAGCAGGCGGGGCAGCTGGAGCGATGACACCTCAGACCCTCGTGACCCGGTTTGCACACACAGCGACCGAGATCATCGCAGCGACCGCCCTCAGAGCCCTGGAGGTCGCAGTTACACGCTGCAGCAGGAAAAACAGAGCGTTAAAGATCAGGTGAGGAGGTTTGACCAAGAAACACGACAAACAAATAAACAAAACAACACAAATGAGGAGAATAACACCTCAAAATATAACCAAACACATAAAGGAAAATGAAATGGGACAATCAAAGAAAATTCGTCATGAGTTTCATCTTGAAGCATAAACAAGTTTTTAAAAATCAATTTACAACTGTCTTCATACATTTCTGCTTTAAACTTGTCAAATTCTGATTTTAAATGTTGCATGAAGACTTTTTTTTGGTCCCAGATTTGAATCCCACCTGTGGCTTGTTTCCCGCATGTCATTCCCCACTCTCTACCCCTTTCATACTCTATCCACTGTCCAATTAAAGGCAGAAAAGCCCAAAAAATATCTTTAAAAGAAAAAAAAAAAAAGAAATCAGAGTTAACCCAGAAAATTAACCCAAAATGCAAAGACAGAACGACATCCAGGTGTTGTAGAGAATGTAGGGAGTCAATGGTCGTGTGTTCTGAGCATGCTCAGTGTTGAGGGGATCATTTCTTACATTTGCAGGCGTCGCTGACTCTGGCGTGGTAGAAACCGGGCTCACACTCCTCGCAGCTCCTCCCTCTGGTGTTGTTCAGACACTTCAGACACTCTCCGGTGGAGCGGTCGCAGCTCCCCGCCACGCTCACGTCGATGTGGCCGTTACACTCACAGGGTTTGCAGGGAACCTGGAGACTGTCGCCTCGACGGGAGCCGCTGTAGAAACCTTCCAGACAGACGTCGCAGTGAGGACCTGAGGGCGGAGACACACGGTTACACTCCTGTGAAGGTCAAGGTCATTTATTCTGAAGGTTAAAATAAGGACGATGCTTTCACCTGTGGTCCCGGGGGGGCAGCTGTCACACTGGGGTCTCAGTGAATCTGGGACCAGAGAGCAGGAAACGCCATCAGGACAGGGACACTTCAAGCAGACGCCGGAGTTCCACGGCGTGCTGTAGAACCCGGGCGAGCAGCTGCGGTCGGCGGGCGTCTCGTCGGCAGAGTAACAGTCTCCGGTTTGAGGATCACAGCTGCCGCCTTTGCAGCTGCACGGCTCGCAGCGGCTGAACGCTCCGTCTGCAGGGACGCTGCGCTTGAACCCGGGCGTACAGTGCTCACAGAAGTCGCCCTCGTACCCCGGGGGGCAGCTGCAAGTCTGAACCCAGGGGGCGGGGACGCCTTCTCCACGCCGGGCGGACGCCAGCTTCACATCATCGAGGTAACCGCGTCCTGAAACATGACAGAAGCAACCAACGTCAAGATCTCATCGACCTAAAAGTCCAGGTTTCATGTCTGTCCTGGTTTGAGACGGCGATTAAAACCTACAGCTGAAAACACACGACACGTCTGCGCTCCGGCGCTGCTCTGTTGCGTGTTCAGTCCGGCAAGTCATGTGACCGTCAGACCAATAGGAGGCACAGAGAACTGTCTACAAACATGGACCCAACAAAAAATCCTCTAAACTCTGCCTCAGCATATAAATTACACTTTGAACAATATTTTCAGGCTTTACTTACATTTTTGCATGAAACAAAAAACCTTCCTGGTCTGAGACAGCGATTAAAACCTGCAGCTGAAAACACACGACACGTCTACACTGCAAAAACTGAAATCTAAGCAAGTCATTATGTCTTATTTTTAGTCAAATTTGTCACACTATTCTTGATTTGAGCCACATTTACTAGACAATGGGATAAGATAAAAGATTCTTGTTTTAAGACATCTTTCTAATTTCAAGAAACTTCCCCTGCGAATTCGTCTTATCCCATTGGCAGATCTTTTTGACTTGTTACAAACAATTTACACCTCATTTTTGTCTTTAAAAACTTGAAATAAGACATTTTTATGACCTGGTCTGGTGAATGTGGCTCAAATTAAGAACAATAAGACAAATTTTTACTACAAATAAGACAGAATGACTTGCTTAGATTTCCGTTTTTGCAGTGTGCGCTCCGGCGCCGCTCTGTTGCGTGTTCAGTCCGGCAAGTCATGTGACTGTCAGACCAATAGAAGGCACAGAGAACTGTCTACAAACCTGGACCCAACGTGACGTCATTTACACTCTGCATCAACATATAAATTACACTTTAAACAATATTTTCAGGTTTTTTGCACAAAACAAAAAACCTTCTTTTTATTTCATTATGTGGTGAGGCATTATTATCATGGAAGCCCATTTCTGCCTGTAAAAAGAAATAAAAATGAAAATTTGAAAAAAGTTTTTGGGACAAAAATTCTCAATGTTGCAAACCTTCCAAACCAAAATACAATAGAGTCAAAATTTCAAGATGAAAAGTCAAATTTTGGGAGAAAAAAAAATCTAAATCTGAAAGGTCAAAATTGTGAGTTCAAAAATGGAAATTTGAGATGAGAAAGTATAAATTCAGAGATATCAGGCTGAAATTTTGAGATACAAAGTCAAAAATCTGAGATAAAAAGTTATTGTTATGAGTTTAAAAGTCAAATATTGAAATATTTTTGTGAAACTTATGGGATAAAACCTCTAAATTTTGAGATAAATAGTCAAACCTCTGACATGAAGTCTTAATTTAGAGATTAGAGGCTAAAAATTTGCCTTTTACCGATGGCAGGACAAAGTCTTCAGTCATGTTTTTATTTTAATATCTATAACTAGTTTGACGTCTGACTCTTGCAGAGAAAGAACAGCAGCTTAAAGAAGAATGGCGTCCTCACCGTTTTCTCCAAAGGTGGCTCTGATCTTGACGGCGGTCAGGTTCTGCAGAAGCGTCTGAAACTGGAGCGGTGAGATCTGAGGTTTCCACCTGCTGCTGGGAGCTTCGTCCAGTCTGTTCATCACCAAACACAGAAAGAAAAAAGACTTTCATTCAACAGGTTTGATGTTAGAGCGACTCTCAGAGCTCTGTGTGTCCCAGAGTTAAACCTTCAGGATGTTTTGATTCTTTCTGAACTCGTTTCTGTTTCCACTCGCTCTGACGCTCAGGTATGTTCACACCTCACTGACAAACTGAGAAAATAAAATCAGCTGAATCTGGAGGTGAATGGTTGACATGAGCTGCAAGTTACAGCTCATTGGATTTCAGTCGACTGTTTCAAGCAGCGTTTCTCAACCTGTGGGTCGTGACCCCAATCAGGGTCACGAGATGATTTCTGGGGGTCGACCAAATCATTCTGGAAAAAATTATCTAATATCAAATAACAAAATTTGATTAAGTTGTTTCCTGCTTCATAATTTCCCTAAATTTCTTGTATCAGCTTAGTCTGTATAATCTGTACTACAGTGTTTTTATTTTGCACTGCAAAAATTAAAATCAGATCAAGTGTTTGAGTCTTATTTTTAATCAAAATTGTCTTTGTATTCTTAGCATGAGCCACATTCACCTGACCAGTCCAGAAAAATGTCTTTTTTCAAGATATTTAAAGATAAAAGTGAGGTCTGAATTGCTTGAAACAAGTCAAAAAAATCTGGCAATGGAGTAAGAAAAAAGTTTCTTGTAGTAAAAATTGTCTTATTGTTCTTAATTTGAGCCACATTCACCAGACCAGGTCATAAAAATGTCTTATTTCAAGTTTTTTAAAGACAAAAATGAGGTGTAAATTGCTTGTAACAAGTCAAAAAAATCTGCCAATGGGATAAGACGAATTCGCCCGGGAAGTTTCTTGAAATTAGAAAGATGTCTTAAAACAAGAATCTTTTATCTTATCCCAGTTTTTGCAGTGTAGACGTGTCGTGTGTTTTCAGCTGCAGGTTTTAATCGCTGTCTCAGACCAGGAAGGTTTTTTGTTTCATGCAAAAATATAAGTAAAGCCTGAAAATATTGTTTAAAGTGTAATTTATATGTTGAGGCAGAGTTTAGAGGATTTTTTGTTGGGTCCAGGTTTGTAGACGGTTTGCAGTGCCTCCTATAGGTCTGACGGTCGCATGACTTGCCGGACTGAACACGCAACAGAGCGGCGCCGGAGCGCAGACGTGTCGTGTGTTTTCAGCTGCAGGTTTTAATCTTAGATTTCAGTTTTTGCAGTGTGTTAAAATATTATTTGCATTTTGAGAAACTTGTTGAGGAAATTTTTCTTATCCAACTGGCAGATTTTTTTTTTTTTACGTGTTACAAGCAATTCAGACGTCATTTTTGTCTTTAAATAACTCGAAATAAGAGATTTTTCTGGACTGGTCGGTTGAATGTGGCTCATATTAGGAATAAAAAGACAAGTTCTACAAAAATTAAGACATAAACACTTGATTAGATTTCAGTTTTTGCAGTGTGGGTGACTTTTGGCGACATAAATGTTCAAAATGTAACGTGAGCTGTTTTCTCTGAACTGTTTCTTTAAGGTTTTAATTATTATGTGCTGATTTTTCTTTTTGATTAAAAATAAAGATAAATAAATGAACCCTGGGGTTTGTGTATATTTGGGGTCACACCTGTAGCTGAACTGTAACTTCTTCCCACATGGAAGGATGGATCGCAGGTCGCCCAAGGAGGCGGAGACTCTGAGGCCGGCGCCCTCCAGGATGATGTCATTCGTAGACGGGTGACGGACGCCGCGGTCCAGGCGTAACGAGAAGGACAAGTTCTGACCGTAACTCAGCAGCTGGTTCCCCAGGAACGGAGCTGAAGGAGAGAAATGGGTTGGAGTTTTTTAAAAAACGATGGAGGAGGAGTGAAAGGAACAGGGGGCGTGGCTTGTTGTCTCACCTGGGGCGTACAGGTAAAGAGGGAGGCTGTTTCTGGAGATGACCTCCACGTCCTGGTGTTTGGGCGACCAGCGGAAGTGAACGTCATCAGGAGTGTCGCCTTTAACCGTCGCTGTTTTCCAACCGTCCGGACCTGAAACCACAACACAGTCAGTCAGGAAACTAGGGCTTTTATTTTGAAATTCAACAGTTAAGACAAACTTAGAATGAAGTATTATCACAACAACTTCAGTAGATTTTTGTTTGTTTTTGTTTTTTTGTCAGAGAGACGTAGAATAATGCGCTAGAATAACAAATGTGTCCAATCAGAGCAGAGGGGGAGGAGCTACCTGTGGTGAAGGTGGAGGTGATGTCATGGGCGGAGAAACCGGGCTGAGGCGAACATTTGCTGCTGTGTCCGTAACAGAAACACGGGACGGTGGCGCTGCCGGAGTCCTGTCTGGGCTGACGACTGGAAAAGGAAAAAGAAGAGACGTGAGATGGGACGCTCGTTAAAACCAGAGGAAGAAGAGACGTGACGTAGTCGTGACGTAGTCTTGACGTCTTCACCTTTGTTTGCAGCCGTTCGGTCCGATGGGTCCATCAGGGCAACGGTCACATTTGTCTCCTGTGACGCCGTCTTTGCAGGTGCAGCGCCCCCTGCTGTCACATGTGTTACCGACAGAACCTGGACAGACAAGAAAACATTACGTCGTTACAAGCTGACCTTTGTGTTTGAGGCCCGGGCCATGTGACCACCTCATTTAAATAATCTCAAGAGGATTTAAGAACAATAACGTGACGTCCCCTTTTTTGTGTCTGAGTGCAATATTTCCTTCCATCATGAATTGAGTATTTCATCACATGTATTTCTTTATTCTATGAAACCTGTGTTATTTGAACACATCTTTAAACTATTAAAATATAACATGTTTTTTAGTGTTTTGGTTCCTCAAACCCCCAAAATGTCAGGTGGTGCAACCGTCCTGACAAGTATCCACAGTAATTAAACTCTAAAAATTGAATGTCAGTTATTGTAAATGGAAATTAAAAATACAGTGGCATTATTTTATGCTTGAACCTTTTTAAATAAAACATTCTTTGCACATAAAAAGAATTTTAAAGCTGTTGAGAAATGTCAAAAACTTTTGTCCCGTAATTTTCACCTTGTCAAATGTCAGGGTGGTGCAACCGTAACATTAGACTTTTATTTTAAAGTGAAGAGAATAAAACAGGAAACAGGAAACTGCATCAGCCAGAGGAGCCCAAATGACATTTGTGACCAAGTGGAAAAGTTTGTAGATTTCTCTGAAATACTGATAAAAAAGGTTTTTTCACTTCATTGGTGACTGGAACAATTTCCATGTCAGGTGGAACAACCAATGTAATAATGTGAAATGTTATTTTAACATCAAATTATT
>RPOG01002942.1:0-10196 GCA_008086565.1 Thalassoma bifasciatum | reverse complement strand
ATCTTATTCACAAATAAAAGAAATGAAACACACAAAATGAAAATGTATGAGTCACTACAGACACTTGAGAGATACTTGCCAATAATTTCACACAGAAAAAATAACAGGAACATATAAATATATTTTCATATATTTGGTTGCACCACCTGACATTTTTGGGTGCTCAAATTAAAAATACTAAAAAATAATGAACCTAAAAACTTTGAAATGTTGGTCAACTACTGAAATCTGTTAGAAAACATAATTCTTCTGTCTCTTCTCCTCTTTCATCAAACTGGGATCATCTTTAAAAGTGAAAGTAAAAGTTCTCACCTGCAGCGTTGCAGCGACAGGGCGTGCAGCTGGTTGCCGCCCCCTCCAGGAAGAAGCCGGCCTTGCAGCGCTCACAGTGCCTCCCCTCGGTGTTTCCCTGGCAGTCGAGGCAGTGCAGCCCCCCGGCGTCTCTCAGACAGTACTTGGATCTGCCGTTACAGCTACATTTGAGAATATCTGTGCAAGAGGAGCAGAGGGAGAAGTTTAAAACTTTTTACTTTTATTTATAAAACTTTCTTTAGATTCATGCTGCCCCAGCTTTTATCTTCTGTCACTTAAATTAAACATGTTCTTAATAATTTACCGTTTCTGTCAGGTGCTTAGAGAAAACATCAGAACATCTAAAAAAAATTGACTGTGTATACTTTACTTGTATAAAAAGAAAGCTCTGAACAATCTGCAGAAACTCAAGAATTCTTAAAGAAATTAATAATGAGTGACACAAAAATGTGCTACATGAACATTATGAGTTTTAAAAACCACACAAGAGGAAAAAAGACAAAGTTAAAACTATGAAACTGTGACGAAATGAAACAAAAACACGGTTCAAAATGCAGATTCAGAAATATTGGGAGCTACATTTTTCTTTTTATAATAATCTCTAAAACAGTCACCTAGAAGCCTGTTTCCAAAGTTGGAAAAAAATAGAATAAAAATGAAAACCTGGCTTTGTTGAGAATTATTTTTGAGCATATTACGTTAAAATTTTAAGATAGTAAGTCAAAATTTTGAGAAAAAGAGTTCAAAATAATGAGATAAAAATTCAAGATGTTGAGATACAAACTGAAATTTTGACTTTCGATATCATAAATGAGCCTTTTTATCTCAAAGTTAGCTCTTTATAACGGCAAAGACAAAGAAATCTTAACAGAGCCAGTTTCTCTTCAGGCCTGTAATGATGACACAAGCATGTTTGACTTTTGATTTTTTCCAAAATCACTCAAAAGAAATAGAGAAGTAGAACTCTCATATTTTACTTTCACTGTTAATGAACATGTCAGATAACTGCATACTTCAACAGGATCATTTAAATGGTGATGCAAGCATGAAATTTAGTTACGATTTCGTCTAAGTCGTACTAAATTGTAATTTTCACAGAATCAAATGTGTCTCTTCTCTAAAAAAGTTTGGACTCTGCTCTGGGTGATGACCTTAGATGCAGGTGTTACATCAGAAGATGATTCATAGAGAATAAATCTTAACTCTTACAGAAAAGTAAAGTTTGTGGAGTCCTGAAGTCCTGGCCACTCCCATTTCGTTATAATAAATCTTTTTACATCTTTTCATCTTCGATCTTTCTACAATTCAGAAACCAAATTTGGAGTTGATGTGATTAAAAGAAAAAAAAACTTGGCCATTTCTGTCATGGTACGAAGCCTGCAATCACCACAAAAATGCAAAAAGTTGGAAATTAAAACTCAAATTCTCTGGCTCCCTGTTGGAATTAAAGCATCATGATTGGAGACTTTTTTGTGAGTCTTGTTGTGTTCATAAAGCAGTAAAAGTGTCATTCATGGTGTATTAAAAACTGAAAACATCACACTTTTTTTGAGAAATTTCCTCACTTAACACCGACAAACAATCATCCTGAAAAAAAACAAAAAAACATGAACTTTGTCCCACTTTCCTGGTCACATTCATTGAGTTATAATAAATCTTTTTACGCCTTTTCTTCGTCAATGTTTCTGCATCTTTGTTGAGCCCTCGGTCGGCGTGGAAACATGAGTTTATCTTTCCTTAAACTTTCCTTAAACCCTCCACCGTCTTTAAAAGCCTCAGAGATGTTTACAGAGAGCGAAGCTCCTCGTATGTTCTGTGGTTTGTTCAGAAATCTCAGCGAGTGTTTGCACCACCCAAAATCAAAGCCCTGCAGATAAATCCAAAGACTCCAACACAGGCCAAACCAAACCAGCCAACGCCCAAACGACAACAGCGAGGTGTGTGTGTGTGTGTTAAAGTGTGTGTGCGGCTCTGACACACACAAAGAGCTGCACACACACACTCCCTGCTTTAAAGCTGCTTTTTAACTCCATCCAACAGGCTGTTACATGAAGAATCACACCCATCCACAGAATTCAGCTCCGACAGAGAAAGAAACAGGATCATCACCAGGAATCAGCCTCAAACGTTTCCATCATCAGGGAAAATCAGCTTTTACACCATAAACCACCCACGTCCCAGTTTAGTGGAGTAGAAACAACATTATCACAAACATGAGGATACGATATCTCTGTTAGTTTGACTTTCTATGAATCAAATTTAACTCCACAAGTTTGTTTCAGTGTCAGCGTTTGTCTTTAGTGTAATCGACAATCTGCAGGGTTCATACTTTAACAAATGTGGCCAAGATTTTTTATCACATCAACTCCAAATTTGGTGTCTGAGTTGTAGAAACATTGAAGATGAAAAGGTGTAAAAAGATTTATTATAAACCAATGGGTGCAGCCAGGACTTCAGCTCAAAGTTCAGTTTGGTTTTTTTTGTTTGGTTTTTTTTGATGGATCTTCGTCTGTCTTAGGGTCTGTCTACCCTTCAGTTAGTTCAGAATGCTGCAGCTCGTGTATTGACAGGAACCAGGAGGAGGGAACACATTTCTCCAGTATTGGCCTCTCTACACTGGTTACCTGTAAAATCTAGAATAGAATTTAAAATTCTCCTCCTGACCTATAAAGCCCTCAATAACATTGGGCCGTCCTATCTTAGACAGCTTATAGTTCCATATTACCCGTCTAGATCACTGCGCTCTCAGCATGCAGGCCTGCTGACTGTGCCTGTGCTCTCTAAAAGTNGGAACCAGGAGGAGGGAACACATTTCTCCAGTATTGGCCTCTCTACACTGGTTACCTGTAAAATCTAGAATAGAATTTAAAATTCTCCTCCTGACCTATAAAGCCCTCAATAACATTGGGCCGTCCTATCTTAGACAGCTTATAGTTCCATATTACCCGTCTAGATCACTGCGCTCTCAGCATGCAGGCCTGCTGACTGTGCCTGTGCTCTCTAAAAGTGGTATGGGAGGTCGAGCCTTTAGTTATCAGGCTCCTCTTCTCTGGAACAACTTACCAGTCGAGGTCCGGGGGGTGGACACCCTCTGGATTTTTAGTAGCAGACTTAAAACTTTCCTGTTTGATAAAGCTTATAGTTAGAGCTGGATCAGGCCTGAACCAGCTCTTAGTTATGCTGCTATAGGTTTAGACCAGTGATTCCCAACCTGTGGTCCGTGGCCCCCTGGTGGGCCGCGAAGGTACAGCAAGTGGGCCGCCAAATCATTTCCAAACAAGTATTTTATTGGAGTGTAATTATATAAAGATAACCAAGGTACACATGGAAAAATTAAGATACAAATACAAATAATAACATTCAAAATGTTTAACTGGGTTAAGTTTTAAAGGAAATTAAAACAGTTCTGATTATAATATATGAAAAAGTCCCCTAAGAAGACATGTTATTCCTCTTTAAGTAGCATGACCTGAAAAATAACAACAACCTGAAATGTCATTGAAAAGAAAATGTAATAAATCCCAAATTTTCAAAAATTGTCAAAACTGTAACCGGAGTGCTGAGCCTGAAATGTAACGAAAAAGCATAAAGTAAAACCCAAAATAATTATTAACGTGGTCTTACATTGTTCAACAGTATTAAACCCGTTCTTCAACTATGCAAAAACCGAATTGTAGACAAAGTAATAGATGATCTATAGTGTAAAACCCAAAATAATGTAAAAAATTTAATTTAAAACCCAGTAATACTGTTTACCCCAAGATTATTTTTGCATATATCAGCAATGTATTGGGTTGGAGGTGGCCTCAAATATTTTTGAGCTTTAAAAGTGGGCCCTGATTTGGAAAAGGTTGGGAACCACTGATTTAGACTGTCGGGGGGAAACTGACACACTAGGCTTCTGTTTCCCTTTCTCCTCTATCTGTCAGTCTAACTTTTATCTTAATGCACTATTATAGTTATTAACCATGATCCTCTGGGAGTCTCTGAGCTTGTTTGTAGGTTCATCTGGATTGTTGCTGTGGATCTACCAGCTGACGTGGGTTCTCTCTCTCTCTCTCTCTCTCTCTGTCTAACATGAGTCTGGTTCTGTCCGAGGTTTCTGCCGTTAAAGGGAAGTTTTTCTCTCTCCACTGTAACTTTACTAAAAGCTGCTGTAAAGCTCTGAACTCATGGTGGATCAAGATGAGATAAGATTCCTTATCCTGTCTTGATGTTGGGTCTCTGTTAATAAAATAACTAGATTACCCACCGGCCCTTCCCGTCTTGTTTTAATGTTTAACACTTTGTGAAAATGTTACCAACTCTGTTTAAATGTAAAATCTTTTTTTTTAATGTAAGTGATTTGTTTTTAATTTAATGGTATTGTGTAAATGTTCAAGACTTTGTTTAAATGGAAAGCCTTTTGTTTAATTGTTCTGCACTTTGTGAAAATGTTTGCGTGAAACAAATTTACAAGTGACACAAAAATGTGCTTCATGAACATTATGAGTTTTAAAAACCACACAAGAGGAAAAAAGACAAAGTCAAAACTATGAAATTGTGATGAAATGAAACAAAAAAACGGTTCAAAATGCAGATTCAGAAATATTGGGAGCTACATTTTTCTTTTTATAATAGTATCTAAAACAGTTATGTAGAAGCCTGTTTCCAAAGTTGAAAAAAAATAGAATAAAAATGAAAACCTGGCTTTGTTGAGAATTATTTTTGAGCATATTACGTTAAAATTTTAAGATAGTAAGTCAAAATTTTGAGAAAAAGAGTTTAAAATAATGAGATAAAAAGTCAAGATGTTGAGATACAAACCTGAAATTTTGACTTTCGATATCATAAATGAGCCTTTTTATCTCAAAGTTAACTCTTTATAATGGCAAAGACAAAGAAATCTTAACAGAGCCAGTTTCTCTTCAGGCCTGTAATGATGGTGATCCACCCAAGATGGACGGCGTCCAGGGTATTTAAAAACCCCAAAGACCGACCACACGAAAAACAAAACCGCGTTAAGCGCATAATATGCTGTCCACAGAACGGACAGAACTTCACCTGATCGCTGTCCATCTTGGGTGACCTCCAACAAACACTATTGGCCTATTTGCCGCTCCCCGTTATCACATCCGGTTCATCCCGGGAGTTGGTACATTCCCTTTCCGGTTAATGCTTGAGCTTGTAAAAGTGTTTCGCCACTTGTAAATTTGTTTCAGCGTTTGTAAAAGTGTTTCACGTCTTGTTAATTTGTTTTCCGAAAGGTAAATTTGTTTGAGGACTTGTAAATGTGTCATGGCAATTTAATTTTGTTTAGTGGATGTAAAATTGTTTTCTAAAATGTAAATTTGTCTCAACCATTGTAAGAGTGTTTCACAATTTGTAATTTTGTTCCGCCCTTCCCGGCCACCGTACTAAATACTCTAACATTAACAGGTATCAACCTGCTAATGTTTGTAAAGTGTCTTGAGATAACGTTTGTTATGATTTGGTGCTTTATAAATAAAGATTGATTGATTAGTTGATTGATTGATTATGATAGTTGAGCAGTAAAAGTGTCATGAATGTAAGTTTAAGTTTTTTTTATCACATTTGCCTAAAAACCACTTGATTCTTAAATTTCCACAGTGACTGACTGAAGTGTAAGTTGATGATATGACTCTGAGACTTGAGGTTAAACCTTCAGACTGTTTCTGATCAGTGTTTGCGTCTCAGGGCACCTGAGGTTATGACTCGCTGTGACTCATCCTATGACACCTCTTAATGATCATCTGAGCGCCGCCATCACCAACGCCGGCGGCGGCGGCGCTCCACTCAGGAATTAGGGCTCCAATAGGACGGTTTCCGACTTGTGTCTGTCTGAGAGGATTCCTCCACAAACATGAAACATGAGGAGCCAGCAACGTTTCACAACCTCTGTTTTTCTGAGCCTGAGGGAACTGAAAACATTACAGGGAAAAAATGTACGAGAGAAGCGAGAAAGTGACCCACTTTAAAAATGTTTTTATGAAAGTATTCTTGGAAACAGCTCTGAAACTGCTCAAATAAACACAATTAAAGCAGATTTACACCATCTCTGTGTTTGTTTGTTTTTTAGTTCTTTACCTATAAACAGGGCAAACACTGCAAACTCGCACCTGCCTCAAAAAAATGTGTCATTCATCAAAATTTTGCATCTGTTAAAATGTCAGGATGTAACAGGATAACATAAGATATTCTACAAGATATGAAGATATACATTATTAAAATACAGTATAGGGCTGAACGGTTTCAGAAAAAGATCTTATTGCGATTTTTCTGGCAGATTCAGTGATTTCAATTTGATTCACAATTTTCTCTAAATCAAACTTTAGTGAAGTTTTCACAATTTACAGAAACATTTACAAACTTGACAGAAATTTACATTGAAACATTTAAAGCTACTGCTCTAATGCAAGGATGAAAATGAAAACTGAAGGTAAAAATTGTTTCAAACTTTTAAAAACTTTAAAAACTTTAAAAAATGTAGAAATTAAGACAATTCTGAGACAAAAAGTCAAGATTTTGAGATGAAACTTCTTAAGTTTAAGAAATCTATTTAATATTATGTGAAAAAAGTCCAAACTTTCTCATTTAAGGTCAAAATTTAAAGATGCCAAAAGTCTATGTTTTGAAATAAAAAGTCAAAATTTTGATATAAAAAGTCAAAATTATAAGATTTTAGTCAAAATTATGAGAAATGAATAAAGACGCAAAGAAATAAAAAGAAGATTTTTCGATAAGTTGACGAATTTTGACTCTTCTCAAAACCTAACACCCATTCCTGCTTTTTCTAAGTTTTTAAATTATAATTTTAGATTCGAAAACTGAAGAACAAAAAGAGCTATCTTTGACTCTTAACTTTCGTTCAGCCCTAACACAGCACATATGTTACAGCACTATACGATGTACTATGTCAGGCCTAAAAATTAGAAAAATTATTACATATAAATATCAAAGTGTTGAAATATATACATATATATGGTTTATTATTATATGAAACAATATGAGACTTTGAGATACGTGAAGTTAAAATCAAACTGATGTTTCAGTACGTTATGTAACAGTACGATGACGTAATATGAAACTACAAAATACATTTTGTTTCATTTTGATATGAAACATATATTTCTATGTATCATGGTAACAAAAAATGTAAACAAACTTCTCATATACTGCTACAGATTTCATTTTTATTAAATTGTTTTTTAAGCATCAGACTGTTTGTAATGTAAAAATTACTGCGATTAAAGTCATAATTATCACAAATAAGAAAAGACCCGATGGTTCTGTTTTTAATGTCATGTTTTATATTTTATCGCATGTTCCTCACTTACATTTTGTAGCTTTTTTAATTGTTATCATTATAAATATCGTGCTTCTTTCTTTTGTGAAATATAGTTGATTGTTAAAAATGAATTTTTGAAGAAGGACCCGTGGTTTTATAATGTCATTAATTCCTGAAAATTAACAGGAGAAAGTTTGTTAATGCATTTTTAACAGTAAAGTTACCAGGTTATTATTTGTTCAAAAAATAAACCAAACATTTTGTATGAGATGTGTTGGGAAGTGACGTGATTGAACAATTTTTTTAATAAAAAGAGAATTTAAAAAATAATAATTGATAGTTACAGGATATAATACAATGCAACTATTTTATATGTTATGTTTTGAAGTGTTTGAGTTCCTGTCTTCACCCTGAGGAGAATAATTTCAGGTGTGAACTTCAGTGTGAGTGAGTTTAATAACAGCTCCGTGGTTTTTTTTTTTCACGCTGATGTTTTATTTTCTTCCTCTGTCGATCATCAGTGAACTGAGGTGAACTTCTGCAGAGAAACATTCACGGTAATAACCTGCTTCTCTAAGGGAGGGGGGGCAACTCAAGTTCAGGCCTCACCCACAGGTGGGTGGTGGGGGGGGTGGAGGGGTGGCCCCACCCACAGGTGAGGCAGGTATGGAAACATTCATGAAAGTTTTCAGCTTGAAGACTTTAGTTTCTTGCACCGTTTCAACATCGTTTTCATTCTTTATGACTTTAACATTCAATTCAGGCGTCATTCTTGTCTTTTAATTTCTTAAACTAAAACATTTTCCTGGACTTTTCAGGTGAATGTGGCTCAGATTAGGTCTTTTAAACAACATATACTTTTAAAAAAAAGAAGAAAAAGGAATAAATTCGAGCTTTGATATCAGTTTTTGCATTGTTTGAGTCTTTTCATGTTACGTTGCATGACTTAAAATGGCTTTAATTTTTTGCTTGTTTGTTTAAATCGACAGTATTTCTTATTTCTTCAAACAAAAGTTTTGTCATATATAATTTCAGGTTTGTTTTGTAAAGGATTTTCTTTTTATTACAGCTGTTTGTTTTACTTATATGGTACCAAGTCTTTGATAAAGTTGTACATTCATCACTATAAATGTTCAACTCTTAAAAAGTTGCTCTTGTTTTGTTTTAGTTTATTAAGCTGGTATTTTAAATTTGCATTTGGTAACTCAGAATGAATATTGATCTTTACTTCTAAGCTCNCCAATGTAATAATGTGAAATGTTATTTTAACATCAAATTATTGATCTTATTCACAAATAAAAGAAATGAAACACACAAAATGAAAATGTATGAGTCACTACAGACACTTGAGAGATACTTGCCAATAATTTCACACAGAAAAAATAACAGGAACATATAAATATATTTTCATATATTTGGTTGCACCACCTGACATTTTTGGGTGCTCAAATTAAAAATACTAACAAATAATGAACCTGAAAACTTTGAAATGTTGGTCAACTACTGGAATCTGTTAGAAAACATAATTCTTCTCTCAGAAATATGTTTTTATCCATTTTCAAAGAACTTTTTAAGAATACGTTTTTATACTCACAGTGCTGGGTGTAGGTGGCCTGGACGGCACAAAGTGCAGCCAAGAGCCCGAAAAGAGAAACCAAACAGCTGCTCCTCTTCATCACCGAGAATCCTTAAAACAAAATCTGATAAATGAAGAATCTGATGAAGTTGAAGAAAATGTTGAATCTTTTGAAAATGATGAACTTGATGAAGAAAAATCTAAACTGAATCAAAATCTCCTGGAGCGACGCTTTTATGTCCTCTGCTGCTGCTGCACGCCTGAACACGCTCACATACTGACACACACTCACTCACTCTGATTCACACACACACACACACACACACACACTGCCGTCATATCCTCTGACTCTGTGTGTGTGTGTGTGTGTGTGTGTGTGTGTGTGCTGGGACAGTTGGGCGTTGTTCTGGTCCTCTCTCTCTGAAACTCTTCCTCCATATTTACATGTTTCTGACACAAAGAAGGTTCAGAGCAGGAGGATGAGTGTGTGATGGAGAGAATCTGAGCTCTGTGCAGAAAATAGAAGCTGAACCGTCAGAGAAAAGTGACAGAAAAGTGACTGAGCTCTGATTAAAGGTCTGACCGGAATCAATGAAAGGAGCCAATAAAAGTTAATCAAACACTTCACAGCAGCGTCACGGCGCCTTATCAGCTGATCATGACCACGAGGAGACAAACAGAGACAAACACTCAGACTCTGTGGGGTCAGGAGAAGCTCAGAGAGGAGGAAGAGAAGAGTTTAAACATCTATAAAGAAAATAAAACACCTGAGGAACAGAAAACATTAAAACACAAACTCTGATTAAAGCTGAAGTTTCTGAAAATCACTCTGAGACAAACAGGAAACAGAAGAAACACCTGAGATAAACGAATGAGGATGGATGGATGGATGGATGGGTGGATGGATGGATGGATGGATGGATGGATGGATGGATGGATGGACAAAGAATGGATGGATGGATGGATGGATAGATGGACAAAGAATGGATGGATGGATGGATGGATGGATGGATGGATGGA
>RPOG01002941.1:32001-76318 GCA_008086565.1 Thalassoma bifasciatum | reverse complement strand
CAGCTACATTTTTATAGCAGATATAAATCAATCGAATCAAAGACAAAAGACCACAAGGCTACAGCTTCCTGGTGACTGTGTTATCGAGAGCTTAATGGAGCAACAAACGGCCTGACAATCCTTAAAGGAAAGAACTTTCCATTCAACCCTTCCAATAAATTCTCAGTAAGACAGCAGAGGAAGGAGTTCAACTCTTAACTGAAGAGTGTGTCGACAACAGGGAAGAGGTCAGTAAAGATGTGATGGATCGGTCATACTTCATATTCAGATGAACCTGTACCACTTTTTATTCAATCAAGTACAAGTACTAACATTTGAGTACTCAGTGATACCAAGTACAGATCCGAATACTTAATAATATCACTGCAGTTCTAATGTGACTTCAAAAATATTCTTTATTTCCTCACTTTCTCATTTTAACAAATTCAGAAACAGCAAAAATCTTCGCACATCTACGTTTCAGGCAGGTGCGTCAGACAAGGATAATTAATCCAAAATGACAAAAGAAGAATTCCTGCACACTGTCCAAACTTCCAAAGTAATTCATGGCAAAGTTTCAGTCACAGACCTTTTTCAAGCAAAAAAAAGGTCTGCTTGAAAAAGGTCTGTGACCGAAACATTGCAATAAACAACTTTGGAAGTTTGGCCAGTGTGCAGGAATTCTTCTTTTGTCATTTTAACAAATGAAATGAAGACCATGAAACACCTGCACATGTTGCTGACATTTTAACAGATAATGACTATACCTGTGTGCCAATGACAAGCAATCTTGCTTTTAGATGTATTATATATAGTCAAGGGCATAGGTTTGATTATGACATTGGTGGGGACATAGCTACCCCCCCCCCCCTTCCAAATTGTTTTTGTTTGTTTGATCTTTTTCATCGGTTGCTCTCTTCCAAACAAATACATGTAAATAGGTAAAAACTTTAAAAAGTGTATCTCTTTGGCAATAAATATGTTATTTTATTCAATATCAGCATTGTTGTGCCTCTAGAGTTATATACCCTTGAAGTAACTCACACTCTGACTCCTAAAAAAGTATCTTACTTCCAGTTTTCTTTTCTTTCACATCCTTCAAATCCTAATTACTAAGCACATATACACACACAAACACAAACACACATATACAAGCAAGGACACATGCAAACAGACACGAATATAAACTCCACCACTGATTATAATCATAATATTCATATTAATTTCTGGAAATAAATTTTCGGTTGCCCTACATCCACTTGCAGCTGCAGTGGCACCTCCAATATTTAGTGGCACTGCCCCCTGTAATATTGCACTAACAGTTTGCAAGTAGTTTTCCAAGCAGATGGAATCAGCGAGGACAGCCAATCACAAGTACATTAGCAAGAAACCGGAAGAACCAATTTGAGAGCAATATTTAGGTGAGAGGCGGGACTTCTAGCAGAGACCGCCTCCTCACACACGAGTGCAACGCCAATATTCACAAAGGCTGCAAGCGAAACAGCCGACAGGGAGCAAAGCCAATGAAAAGACACACAGCTATACCCAGCAGCTATATTTGCAATACCTTGAGCAGCTGTTTGCCCACAGCTGGACTCATCTTCTCATCCACCATGAAGATAACGATGCCTCTGTCATCCATTCCTCTCCTCCCAGCTCGCCCGGACATCTGGATGTACTCACCTGATGTGATCTGGGTCAGAAACAGTAGGAAGAGAGAGATGCGTCACTGAGTGTGGAAACGTAAGCAATAAAACAGGTAAAAACATCAGAGGAGAGGATACGTGAGGGGGAAACTGAAAGTATTGTGAAACTAACGCAGTTTTTCTAAAGTTGGTGTGCAGCCAAGTGTGAATAAGCTACATAAAAATCTAAATGATGAAATCCCTTCATAAGAACAAAATTTAAAGACTTTTCCCCCCAGTCTCAGGGGACTTATCGCTCCTCCGCACATGGTTCCAGTAAAGCTGTGTGCGTCTACTGGTCTTTGTGCAACGCAAATGCTTACAAAAAGGCAGATAAGATCATTCCTGTGTTGAAATGATGCGATCTTAATTCGAGGCATGTGATGGGATCAGCTCTTGATTCTGTGCAGTTCAGGAATGAGAGTCGCGTGTGTTCAGAAGTGTGAGTGCCTGCGTGGAGCTTTGGCATCATCACCGGCACCAGATGTTCTTCATGAGCCTCTTGGAGGGCAGTTTCCCCCTCGTTCTCTCTAAGCGTGCGTGCGTGTGTTCGTGTGTGAATAAGGTGAAGCTGAGGGGTGCTCTTAAGTGACAGCGGCTCCACACACAGCCCCCTCACCTCCTCTAAATAATACGTGGCTGTTTATGTGGCAATGCGAGCTGCAGGCCTGGTAAAGTCCTCAGAGGAACACACAGAGTGACGATCCCACCACGCCGCACCAGGCTGGATCCAGACTTTTGAAGTGATCGCACAGTTTACAGGGAGGAGGGAGCTTAACTATTTCATTGGCTGCTCTTTGAAGCTAGTATAACAGGAAGATTAGCTTCTCTAATGCTGTGATTGTGAGCTAAATATCTCCTCTTCTTCTAAGCAGGGAAACTTTTCCAAATATGGACGTGTGGTCTCCCTGGACTTCACTTTTCTGGGCTCATCTTCCTGCTTTTGTTTGCCCACAGCCGCAGAAATGACAATTCGCAGCACAATGTTCTTGTTATGGTTCAGGATGCGAAGGAGAATTAGGGAAAATATTTCATCAAATTTCCTCTTGACAAAATATCCTAAACCGTTTATTGTGAGAAACTGTTTGTGAGTGCATGTTGTCCCTTACAAAGCGGTGGTTCTTGCCATCAAACTTGCGTGCGCTGGTGAAGAGAACGGTGCGAGCCGGCATGTTGATGCCCATGGCGAACGTCTCTGTGGCAAACAAAGCCTGAAAACACAAGAAAAAAGGCGACACTGATGCATTTTTATCACAACTTCTGACAATAATTATTCACAAATAAATAACCGTGGAATCGAAAAGAGACACATGGTCAACAAAAGAGCCTCGCACTTCCTAACATCTGTGTGACTTCCTGATGGAGACTTGAGGCCAAAGCACATTGAAGTGTGTTTATAGGGTCAAAACAACTATAAATAAAAGCTTTAATTGTTCTTAAGAGAGCGCCTTGTTATTTTTCTTATATTTCCAAGATATAAAAATACCATTTTGCACTTTCTCTAAAAAAAAAACTGTATTGACCAACGTTTGTGTACAAAAAAAAGAAGATGTTAAGAGTCGTGAGCTGAGCCAGTTCATCTTAGGATATACACAACAAACCATCACGTGTGCTCTTCAAGAAAAAAAGAACCATAAACTAAAGCAGACACAGTGACTCTGGGGGCTTCAAGATGTGTAACTAACATATTTAGAGAGAAAAAAAAAGTGTTTATCATTTTTTGCATTACTGTTGGTTGCCAGAAGTCATATTTGCTTTTTTTTTCTGCTGGCATGACTCATCTTTGCAGTGAAAATTGTAAACATTACTGTCTAATCTTTGTGTATCCTTTTTGGTGTACACAACAGGGACAAACTGAAGATGTGCTGAAGTGAGACACTCCTGCTCAGAGCCATAAAAAGTCAGAGAGAAATGATGTACAGAGGTTAAACCTGTACATATTTTCATTGCTCTAAAAGCACAGAACAGAAACTGAGTGCAGGTTCTGTGCAGCTCTTTTAAGAATTATCTGTTCTCCATATGGAGTTAGCAATCCTGATACCTAACCAGGATGGGTATTTTAAAATTAACATATGAATTGATAGTTACTGCTTGTTAAAGATGGACCAATATATCGACCATTATATAAGGCAGATTTTTGCACTTTCCACTTGTATCAGCATCAGCCAATACACAAACGCAAGTGGGTTTGCGGATATATTTTTCCCTGGCATGATTTACAGACAGGCATCCACGGGCAGCTCTGAGTTGCTAGCAGACAATAAAGCCTTGCTCCTCCCCTGCTTGCAGTCTGCAGAGTGAAGCAACTTCAAAACTATATCAAAATGTATTTGGTAAAGCTGAACAAAATGAAATTTTTACTCCTGTTTACAACATACACTACATCTCTTTTCCATCTTGTTTCAGTATGAAATCAACTCCAATTTTAGAATTGACACTTGTTATCATTGTGTCATTTTTAAGATATAAATTTAGGGAGCAAAAGCAGTTTTGGCCCCAACTATATGCCCAAGAAAATCAGCAGCCTGAGTTGATCATCAGCTAAGGGTGACGGAAAAATAATTGGCCCTAAAAATCCATATCGGCCCATCTGTACTGCTTACAATTAACTGAATAGAAAAGAAAACAAGAAATGGGGCTCCATTGTGGGATTGTGCAAGGTAAGTATGGTATTGCATAAGTATGATATACGAATAGAAATTATCTAAGTATATGTTCTATTTTTACTAAGCAAGGTTTGCACTTAACTTCTATTTTTAGTTAACCAGACTCATAACTCATCTGTTCAAACGCTCCTACTCCCACTGATCTTTTGCACTCTCTATGGTATTGTATTTTTTGTTTTATATCTGTTTTTATGCCTTTTTTAATACACTTTCTATTGAAAGGTGACCTTGAGTGTCATGAAAGGCACCCTTAAATAAAATGTATTATTAGTATTATTATCATCATCATTATTATTACTTTATTTTTTTTAGGAGTTCCGCTAGTACTCTCTGGCAATTTAAAAGTCCCTGTTTTTCTGCAGCACAGAATCCCACAGCAGTGCACCTGTTACTGCAACTGACACTGATGCTTTATCATATCATTACATCATTATGGAAGTATTTCTTGTTATTCTGCGACAAAAAGCAAACAGCTGTCAGATGCCATACAACCACCTCTTTGCTGTTATATCATTGAAACCAGAGGCAGGTAAAAACAACTGATTTAGTTCTAGGATAAATAACAGTCGCATGATCTTTTTTATTATTATGATTTTTTTTTCTATCATGAAATGTTTATTTGAATATTTGAAAATCACCACTCATCCTCAATGCTCACATTTCTTTCCTTATCGTATCGAGTTTAGTTCAAGCAGCCACCTTGACGCAGAAAGCATGCTGGGCTACACGGCAGTGCCACTTTTTCACAGTTTGGGATGCCTGTCTTATTGAAAAGTCCCCACATTCAAGATAAGTGAGCAGCAGACTTGAGAGAGGCAGCTGTATGAGGCTGCCGCAGC
This sequence comes from Thalassoma bifasciatum, assembly GCA_008086565.1. NCBI lineage: Eukaryota > Metazoa > Chordata > Actinopteri > Labriformes > Labridae > Thalassoma > Thalassoma bifasciatum. The sequence continues at coordinate 71,149 of RPOG01002941.1, read as the reverse complement.
TGGTAACAGTAGCACTTTATCTGAAGGTCAAGTAAAACTATTGCAGCACAATAGAGCATGTTTCTCTGCATTGTTTATGGGTTTAATGGTTGCAATGGCAAACAGGATGCAGCCTGTTTTTAAATTGGGGAGAAAAGTTATTTAAAGCATTAAATGTCACAGAATACTGTTTGTGACATTAAGTTTAAGCACATTAAGTCATACCTTTAGCAGGCCCTCAGAGAAAAGAATCTCTATGGTCTCCTTCAGGATGGGCAGCAGACCTCCATGATGGATTCCTATCCCCCTTTTCAACAGCGGCAGCACGTGCTCCACCTGTAACATATTAAGATCATTGTTAGGTGGATGAGTTTCTGTTGGAAAAATAGAGCAAAAGATACCAGTTTGTTCTTGTAATCAAAGAATCAGAGCCACAGGAGCAGGGTATGGAAGACTGAACCCTTGTAGTGGAAAAGTGTGGTGAACGTTTGGCCCTGACGTTGCTCGTGCTGAAGCGGTCGACTAACTCAAAAATATTACCTCAACTTGGCTGGTTTTCATTCCCAGTGAGGTAGAATAACAGGAGCTCTGTGTTAGAGTCCATGTTGACATTTTCTGTGCAGCTATTTACATAAAAGTGTCTGAACTGTCTTTTCCAAGCAGAGAATGACCCCAAAGGAAATAGTGAGTGTGTTTCTCTGAGCTTTGAAAAGGTTGAAGTTCAAAACTTGGGGTGAGAGAAATGAAGGTGACAGAAGTTTCTCACAATCTGAGAGTAAACAGAGAGAATGACCTTCTCACCTGAGGGAGCTTTTTGTCTTCGTCTGAGAGACAGTCCACAGCGTTGCTGAACACTTCCTCAACCAGGCGTTTCTCATCATCTGGAAAAGAAAACAATCAAACGTTAGTTGTTTTTCAAACTTTTCTCCAGAAATAATTCAAGACAAAGTTTCCCAAACACTTTTTTTTTTTAAGTTTTCTTTGACTGGGATGATTTCTTAGCCAATATTCAGCAACACTCTCTCAAATTTCTGTCATTTTGGGGGATTTCTAACTCTTTTTTTTTTTTTTATAAAAATGTACAAATATTCTTACTGATGAGGTGATATGTTCTTAAATGCAACTAAGCATGCCATCATTTTACTACAAACACAAATCCATTCATGGAAGTGGTTAAAATCATGACATTATTATGATGTATTGGGTTTGTATTAGTCGCCTGTTAGTGCCAGCCCTGCCAGTGTTATTATTATGAAGATCACGTTAAATTGTTTGCTGTGGCTACCTTTCTCCGTTTAAGTGGAAACTTCGTCATAATTCTGGGAAAGCTTCATTTGTTAGACAGATCTTGGATTTCCAAAAAGCTTTGCTGCCCCAGAATTTATTTCGAATGTCACATTACTTCAGTGTCAAGGGAGTCTTTTTAAAATACTGTAGTAACAAAGCCATACCACAGGATTGGCCAATAAGGACCCAAGAGGTTACATAGCTGATCGGATCCCACGGTCAGAAACAAACTGACTAACACTTGGAAGACAGAAGTTTTCAGATATTTCTCAAAGTCAAGACGAAATACGCTCAGAAAGCGCCCTGAATAGGAATTAAAAGAGGGTGAGTCCTTGTCGTTTGACCAGGACAGCTGTAACGTGAATATGTACAACACTCACATGGCAGGATGTGCGTCACCTGAACCTTTTTTTAAACTTAAAGAGGGGTTATTGTGATTTTTTTAGTTTTATTCCGTCACTGTGGTGCCCCGATAGTAGCTTCACATAATTTACAACTCACAAAAATCCTTATTTTTCTCTCACTGGTGTTTTGCAAAACTCATATTCATTTTAGCTGCTGTCTCTTTAAGGCTCCCTGCTCCACAAACCCCCTTCACTCTGATTGGCCAGCCACTCTGGAGGCCTGTCAGAGGTAGAGCGAGGGGCAGACCTTGATCTTTAAGGTCTCCCAAGTGTCATGAATCAATTAAGAGATGTTGATATGATGACCTCATCATTTTTGAGAGTCGGAAATCAGAATACCCCCTCTTTAATAAACTGATGTAACTACTGTTAAAAACTCATTTTGAAAAACAACTAAGGTACTCATGCAAACTCATATCTAAATGAAATCAGATGGAAAAATTGTTCTTTTGAATTCCAGTCCAAAAGTTTACCAATGTGCTGAATCGTACAAACATTTTCAGTCAAAACTGTCTGTATATGATTTGAATACTGGATCGGAAGTGTTGCTTACTTAAGTGCTTTTCAGATTTTTTGTCTGCTCTGTTTTCTGGATGAACTTCTCAGTGCCTGTCTACTTTACGTAAGTCTAAACCTACAAATCTTTTCATAAACTTCTTTGGACCATGCATACTCCAGGCAGTTTCACATTGATCGACCTCAAGCTTTGCCAATAAAAAAAAAATGATGTCGTAATGCTGCACAATCTGAGAAACGACTCAGTGCAGCAACACAAACACAACCTATGTCAAACTTTTAATGCGAGTGAGGGGATTTTATTTGGAGCTGCAGTTCTTCACCCGGTCAGTTGGTTTATCTTTCGGCACCAGTGGGTCCCCTGACTCCAATGCTGCTCTGCCATTCTGCACACACACACTGCCCAGAAAGTATGTGTCACAGCACTCAGCAGGAAGGCAGAGAGCGAGGAGGGGGCTCTGTCAGAAGGAAAATAGACTGAGAAATAAGATATGAAGCACAAAAAAAAACAAAACAAGAGGGAATGATAGAAAAACCAGGTCTACGTGGCTCCTTTCCCTCACTAATATCCGACTACGAACACAAACGAGGAAACTTCACAACAGCAACAACCTGCCGACAAACACACTGACCCAACAATCTAAAGGACTGAGCTCTGTGAACTGTAAATGTTCATCCAGATTATGACCTCAGCTTCATACGCGATATCATTTTACTGCAGGCACATAAAAACATCAATTACAGCAGAATTTGTAAAAACGGCTTTTCAAGTCTTTATATTAAATAAACATGTTGATAGAATAATTTGACTCATCTGGAGATCTGATTATATCATTTAGACATTTTTCCTCACAATCAAGTCAAGTTTTCCAGTATAATCAAATCAAATCATCTGACTGGTATCTTTGGACAACATCTGCTTTGTTTTCTAAGAAAGTCTTCTTCAAAAAAACCTCATCAAACTGTGGGAAATGAGGAATTACTTCTGGCAGAGTGGATCCATTTGTGCTTTTTCTGTGATATTAATGAAGAAGTTGGCAGAAGTGAAAGGAGAAAGGCCCTCAGTGTTGGAAGAGCTGAGCGCAAAAACAAACCTCTTCATTTATGAGAATGTCACAATGCAGCAAAAACAAACCAAGACGAGGGAGGAAAATGTTTCTCAAGTAAGACTTCATGTTTTATTTCACTGACGGAGCCCGAAGCAGGTGGACGCCAGCCAACCGCAATCTACCGCTGGACTATCTCCATCCTGCAGAGATCTGTCCTCATGGTGGAGCTTCACGTATGAACCAAACAGCAGGACCAGCTGTGCAGCCACAGTGAACCAGATTGATGGTATTCACTATGTGGGGTGGATTTATTCAGCTACACTTGCCAACAGTTTAGCATTTTGAGAGATTGCCCAATTCCAACTCCCACCACAGCTCTCACAATTCGTCTCTGAAATGTGTTTGTGTGGTATTTCAGTGTTTAGCCCACCAACTCTGCAAAGAATTGAATATAGTGCTGGTAATATGACTTTATGTGATAACCAAACAGCAACCTCTGGTTTAAAGAATGTGACGTTTATGTTGAGATGCTAAAAACTGAATTTCATCAAGCCTCCACTTAGGGGCTTAGGGGATGCATGTTATAAATCAGTAGGGCTGAAAAATATATTGTTATCATATCTGTATTGAGATATGAAAAATCAAGATATTAATATCCCAATATCAATAACATCAGAGATATAGTTGTGCCCTAATTTTTTGGCCTTTTCTCAGAAAATATGAATGATAACACAAAATCCTTTTTATCACCTATGGTTGGTGGTTGGGTGAAGACGTTTACTAACAATCGGCTATGTTTACTCTTTAAATCTTCATGACAACAGAAGGCACCACGATGACCCTTATTGGTGACTTTCTGTTTATGTTGATGACTGACAGTGAGCTCTAATCAATTAACCCCACTTTCCCCATCCTGTTATATTATGATGCTTTTATTTTTCAGAGAAATGCTTACTTTTCTCTAATCCCAGAGCTATATTATACCGCACTTATGTCCAGATATCTGGCATTAATATCTAGATGTGAAATTTTGTCCATATTGTTCAGCCCTAATAAGTACATATCAGTATCAGCCAATATTGGCTCAAAAATTAACTATAAATTATCTGCAGATATCAGTCTGTTATCGGCCGATATACCAGGCTGCTGCTGACTTGATGAAATCTCCAACCTTGGCGCCATGTCCCTGGAGCGAAAACGACATGCCCAGTGTGACGTGAACATTTGTTTTGTTTCCTCACTCTGTCAGTTGTGAAATTGGTCAAATTTGCCCTGGTTGTGGGTTTTGTTATGATTGACTAAAGCAGAACATAAGTAATAAAGTATTTTTCATTATTTTGCAAAGAAAATGAGTGATATGTAACAAATATGATAGGAGTATGTACTATATCCCAACACAGAAGAAAGCTCATTATCTCTGCAATTAGCTGTGCAGAAAAAAAATGGTATTGGTAACGGTTATCAGTTAAATGAGTTGAAAAATATTGGTGTATCAGATATCGCCAAAAATCCAATATCCTGCTTCTCTAGGCGGGCTGAAGGAAAACAAGAAGCCAAATACACAGCAGTTCAAAGAAGATTACTTTTACACCAGAAATAAAAATGTTTACGGACTGCCTCTCAAAACACTTTGGGTCTGATTAGCACACGATGGACTGTCACAGTTTCATTCCTGGCTTGGTACTTTTACAGTAATTAAATTTAAAAGCTTTTTAAAAGTTTTATAATAATAATATAAAAATATTTTGCCCATTTTCAACTAGGGGTGCAACGATTCGTCGACGTCATCGACAAAAATCGATAACGAAATTTGTCGCCGACAAATGAATTCGTCGATAATAGTCGGTGACGTCATCACTCGTGTTATTCTGGGCGGAACGGGGCGGAAACGAACAGGCGCGGTGACCGGCATGCAACAGGACGCGAGAAATGTCTGCAGCCACCGCGATAGCACCGCGAGCTAAATCATCAGAAGTATGATGATTCACCCTGGACACGCCAAAGTCTTGTTTAACATGTTCGATTTGAAAAGCAGACTTTGCTTCTCATGGTAATACGTTTGTGATGCGGGAGCATTTAAAGCAGAGGCATGTAGGAACCAGTGGCGATTGCTCTGTGACTGCAAGGGAAGAACAGCTTCCCCTCAAATTTTAAACAAATAAAAAAAGAAGAAGAAAAGCAGTGGAATAATTTACCTCTGTGTACTTTTCATTGACTAAATATGAACACTTTCATCTTTTGTTCAGAATCAGCTGCTTGTTACAGGAAACCGACAAGACTTCCTTCTATTTTATCCCCGCAGCTCCACAGTGATTTACCGACACGCTTAGTTTCTCTGGTCGTCAATAGGGAAGCATAGAGTGGGTGGTTCCACTGTGTGAAACTGGACAGTCATTGGATAAATACTGGGCTTTGTCCCGCCCATCGAAAGCTAAGCTTCTCTGGGGTTGATGGGGCAGTGGGCGGGCCCTGACGCTCGGCTTCTGCATGATGATTGGATGATCTGTCCGAGGCTAAATCCCCTTTTGATTGACAGCCAAATGAGCGAATCAGCGATCTTTCAGTATAAACATCCACCGGACCATTTTCCGAGTGTTTTATTCCTGTTCCAAACTAATCCAGAGACCTTACTGATCCCAAGCGACTTTGTCTTTGTTAAAAACGATTGGAAAAGGGAAGGAGTGTAGAATTGACATAGAAATAAACAAACACATTTATGATTTAGGCCAGGAANGGGAAGCATAGAGTGGGTGGTTCCACTGTGTGAAACTGGACAGTCATTGGATAAATACTGGGCTTTGTCCCGCCCATCGAAAGCTCAGCTTCTCTGGGGTTGATGGGGCAGTGGGCGGGCCCTGACGCTCGGCTTCTGCATGATGATTGGATGATCTGTCCGAGGCTAAATCCCCTTTTGATTGACAGCCAAATGAGCGAATCAGCGATCTTTCAGTATAAACATCCACCGGACCATTTTCCGAGTGTTTTATTCCTGTTCCAAACTAATCCAGAGACCTTACTGATCCCAAGCGACTTTGTCTTTGTTAAAAACGATTGGAAAAGGGAAGGAGTGTAGAATTGACATAGAAATAAACAAACACATTTATGATTTAGGCCAGGAAAAAAAGAGCTCCCCCTCATTGAAAGAGCAGCAGCTGTCACTGGTAGGAACCTAGGCTGCAGACTGCGACTCTCCTCGGTAAGAAAGTCAACAACGGTAAGACAGAGTTGTATGAAAAATAGCTTTAACTATCATGTAGTCAGCTAAACTTTGTCTACACACCTGTGTGCAGGTTNGTGGACAATGATTATTTAATAGCGTACTTCAGTTTAAAAGAGTAATTGTTTGTTTACTGCAGTCACTTGGCATGTTCTTTGCAAATAAAAAAGGATATTTTTTTATATCAGTGCTCTGCCAGTTATTTGTTTTAATAGAGAAAAACTTCTGTACCATGCACAAAATGCACTTTTCTTTTTGAGGAAGCGAGACAGCTTTGGTATTGTTACGTCATAAGGGCCAATGAATAAGTCCGCACCATAATCCGATTAGTCGACTAATCGTTAGAATAGTCGTTAGATTAATCGACGATTGAAATAGTCGTTAGTTGCAGCCCTATTTTCAACATGGCCCACACAAACAATAGGTTTCACACTCTGTACTCAAAACAGATGGGTGACGGAGACTGCTAATACTTAGTATTTAGTTTTTATGTCAAACTGATTGCTGAAATCACTTACTGATGGCCAGAAAAACAGAAATACAAAAGCTTTTTAACTATTTTTCAGATCCCAGCAGGTAATTCATCTGCTGATCCTGTTTTTCTGTTGACGCGAAAAACTTTGTCCATGAAGAACAATAGTTAAAGTGGAGTAATTGTGTCTTTTTTTAAGTCTGTATACTGTCTCTCTGGAACCCCTGTCATCCTATCTTTACATGATTTACAGCTCAATAAATACCCAGTTTTTCTGTCACAGTTGTATTAGAAAATCCTTATTTTAGCCCGTCTGAAGCACTTTAGCTGCTGTCTCTTTAAGAATTAGCCAGCCCCCTGTAAGCCTGCTGAGGGTGGAGCTATGAGCAGACCTTGGTGATAGAGACCCATCCCATCAAAATGTCATGAGTCAGTTAAAAGATCCTTGTGTGATGACCTCCTCAATTCTGCAAGTACCCCCTCTTTAAATTCATGGTGCAATCATTTTTAAATGTCTTCTTGTACGTTTTCATTCGCCCTTCGTCTTGTTTTAATTTAAGAACTTAATCCTGGAACGTGCAGCGAGGGGACCAGAAACAACGCCAACAATGAGCACAGAACACTTTACAGATGTGGAGCTTGTGGGATCACTACATTTTACAACACCATGAGGACCATGAAACACACCAACAAATAAACACACAAATACACTCATAAAACACAACACTTACCTGTGTTAAAGTCCAGTTTGGCAACCTGCAGAGCGTAGGCCTCACACTCTTTCTTACTGAAGCTGAAAATGATGACGGGCTGGAAGTTTCTCTCCATGATCATCTTCACTATTTTGAACACACTGGATGGACCTGGAGAAATCACACATATGAGTTTACACTGACACATTTATTCATGTGGACTGATGGATTCATATCAAAACAGTTTATGCCCAGAAACTAACACACCTTTCGTGCCTCCTTTCCGTCCTCTTGGGTCCCACTTGCCTCCACTGCTGCTCCCAGAATCCCCTGCGTCTCTTAGCACCTGCATAGCTGTATTAAAATTGTCCTCTCTGAAGTCACCCTGAAGAAAAAACAGATGTAAAAAGTTTTAATATGAGGAAAATATAAGACAGTGTTACCTCAGTTAAAAAAACAGTTCTCTTGAAACATGAGGCGGTGTGATCCTTACATTTTCATCAACCACCAGGTGGAGTCCATCGCCCCCTGCTGGGAAGATGTAATGTTGCAGTGGAGTTGGACGGTAGTCTGTGTAGACTACATGGCAAGGCTGAAGGAAAGGAGGTGGAAAATATTTGATTTAGTTTTATTTCTGTTCACTTTAAAATAGAAGAGAGGAAGCTTCACCAATATGATGCACATTAACATAAAATCCCACCTGTGAATGTAAGTGGCAGATCCACTCAGCAAACTGTCTGGCATTAGGGATGGTGGCTGACAAGAAGACGTAATGCACGTTGTCAGGAAGAAGGATGATGGTCTCCTCCCACACAACGCCACGCTCTGAGAAACACACACAAAAAAAGAAAAAAAACATGTTTAAGTGTTTTTTCCAAAAACCAACTTTACTTGTTGGAAAAATCTGGCAGCTCAAGTCTCAAACATCAGGTCCACAAATTGTCTTCACTGAACAAACTTTTAATAAATACCTTGTTACATGCAAATTGAACAGACATGCAAAGCTGCCTCTTCCACTTTGCTTTATCAAGTATTAATTGTACTTTACAGAACAGTTTATCAGAACTATAATCAAATGCAAAGCAGGAGTTGGAGGTGTTGCACATGGAGTTTATGGCATCACTGAACTTAAACTCTTGCCTCTATTTGGGCTGGTAGACACAGACCTAGAATAAAACACATAACACTGCAGATTTAAAATAAAAATAAAATGCATAAAGATGCATCTGAAAAGAAAAAAAACAGAATGTCATAGAAAAGCTACAAATTAATTGCCTTCATTCCACACTGCATTGATTAATAAATTCATGCAAAAGGAGCCCCAGTCAAACATACAGAGTAAATATAATTGAACATACTTTTTCAGAAAGAACATTTTTCTGTTAAAAATGCTCTTTTATTAGTATTATTTTAGTTTTTCATCAACTGTAAGCCATAATCATCACAATTAAAAGAAATAAATGATTGAAATTTTTCCTATCTGTTAACTGAATCCAGCTATAAAACATTAAGGGTTTTTTTGTGTGTTGAACTACTGAAATGAATAATTTTTTCCAAGATATTCTATTTTATTTCGATGCATCTGTATAGCTTGTAATGGATTTGAGGCTGGGTTTGTTAAAAAATAAGGCCAGTTGATGAATTAAAAAAATTGTCATGAAGGAGATAAAATTCTTAAAAGATGAAAATGATATCAAGCCCACACCTGAATCCCTCATGTAATGGATCTCGTCAAAGACAACCCACGCCACCTCCCTCATGATCTCAGAGCCTCGGTACAGCATGCTCCTCAGGATCTACAGACAAAAACAGTTCAAGTTTGATAAAAGAAAGTGCTGATATGAAAAGTTTTAAATACCAAAATGTCAACTGTCTCACCTCTGTTGTCATGACAAGGCAGGAGGCGGTGGGGTTGATTGTGACATCACCAGTCATCAGTCCCACATCCTGAAACTCTTCGTACATCTCTCTGTACTTCTGGTTGGAGAGCGCCTTGATGGGGCTTGTGAAGATCACTCTCTGCTTCTCTCGGAGGGCAAGAGCAATGGCATATCTGCAGGAGAGGATCCACCAGTTAGAATCACGAATCAAACATTATTTATGATTAAGCTGAAAAGAGTCAAGTAAATATTTTACCAATGGTATGGGCTAATGTTAATGCCACTAGAAATTGAATTTGAATTAATATACTCAATTTGAAAAGCATAGCCTGAAATTCAATGTAATGTTATTTGCCTTGAAGTTGTATTACACCTACCTGAAAATTCAACTCTTGACTATCAAATTCAAAAATTTAAACTTCATTATCTGTTTGGGAAATTCAGATTCATTTTTACAATTCTATTTCAGTTCAGTGTAGCACAGCCAGTCCATAGTCTGTGAGGAAAAGTATTGATTTGCTTCTAACATTAGTAAAATTCTGTTTCACAGCTTGCTGATCTCCAAACTACTACAGGTTTGTAGCACCCCATTAGCCAAAATGAAAACAGTCCATTCATTTAAAATAAAACAAATTTCCAAATCACAAATTTAAAGGAGCTTTACTAAATTATGTTCCACTCAGGGTACTCACTCAGCACAGACAGTCTTTCCAGCTGAAGTGTGTGCAGACACCAGCACAGACTGATTGTTGTCGATACATAATATGGCCTCACGCTGGAACGGGTCGAGAATGAAGGGGTATTCCTACAAGACAAGACAAACACACCAAAAGAAGCTCTTGGTATGATTTCCTTTCTCACATACAACCAAGTGCAATACAACCAAACCCAGTTCTGATACACTAAGGCAGTAGGGGGTGTCAACAAAAATGTTAATAGTATCAATAAGTATTTTCATCTCAGGTTACCTTTGATCATTTTAAAAACCACTATAAAATAAACCAAAGTATAACAAAGATTGGAGTTTCCACAGATGATAGTGTTCAAAAGCTAGAAGCTCGGTTTACCCCATACAAAACATGAAAACATATAAATTGTGTGAAGATAATTATGCAGCAAGAACAAGAGAATGTGCATGTATTGCAAGACCCTTTTTAAATACCTTGGCTGCTTTCCCGACTCGTGGTTTCAGTGGTTTGTACTCATCAGCAGCAGGCAGAGCAACCTGTTGGTAGACGGTAAAGGTTTATCAAAGTTTAATATTTAAAGTAATATAATGATCACAGAGGTGACAGATTAAGGGATAAGATGGATGTATAATACACAGAAGTCTTTGCATGTGGCAGTTTGGTGTGCCAATTTAGCAAAAAGTTGGGTTTTCTCATAAAATTGTCATTCACCTAGACTCATTTTGGTTTGTTTGCTTACCTCATGTGAACATCCCTCCACAGTTTCAACTGGCTCTACCTTCACTTGAGGCATGAATTCTGAAAGACTGAAGTGAAGCATCTTTAAGTTATCCTACAACTTAACAGTATATATGTTTGCATATTTAAAACCAGAACATCCACTGACACACACAGTCCATAACAACACTTGATGGACCCTGCAGAGTCATGTGTGTCTTACTTCATTTCATTAGCAGAGACTGCTTCATGTCGAGCCTTCTTCCCAAACACCACCTCCTCTCCTCCGTCACTGTCTGCCTCCCTCTTGACCCGGGCAGATGGACCAGCATCCTTTTCACTCTCATTTTTACCAATTACTTTACTGTAAAAGGAGACAAGTTCATATGGACAAAACTGTGGTTAACTGTGGCTAACATGCTATTATTTACATAGAAACACTACACAAACTACCCTGCCAGACTCTAACCAAATTAACAACATAAAATTTCAAATAAACTAAAAACACATATGTCCAAAAATAGTCATATTTAATGCTTTAAATAACTGTCTTATGCTTCGTACAGTTTCTAGTTTCTACATTCCAGTTTACATGCTGGCTAACTAGCATGTTGACTGGACTGGCACGAGCACACATGATGCTGCGTTCACGTGCCCTGGACATTCAAAAGTTGTGTATTCAATCTCCAAATGTTACAGAGTAAACTTTGGTTATTTACCCTATATCCGGTGTCAAAGATGCAGGTATCTTTTTACTCGTGCTCGTTTGTTGTTCTTCATCAAACACGCTGAACAATCCGTCTCCAAACGCGTCTGCCATGATTGCTAGGGGTACACTACCCACAATGCAACACGAGGTTACTACCGTGTAATACTTCCTGGTGTTCTGGTCAACATGGCTACCTTTCGAAATGTGTCACTCATTGTGCGTTACTCAAATTGCGCATGCGCATGACCACAAGTTTAGGCTTTCGTCACAATCAACGGTCGTTTTTAATATTTTCTATAATTATGATTATGATTATTTTTATATTATTGTTTGTAGTATTTTTCTTTTTTTTACTTATATTCTCTTTTTGTCCCTTAAAAGTATTCCCAAGTTAAATCAGCGTTTATTTCTTACTCACATTTGTAAACAACTGCAGTTGGACAAAGTTCAACATTCAAAGTGTTTAGTGACGTAAAATAATTAAGGTAAAGTGTTTCACCGTAAAATGAAATAGTTCATTATCTATCCACATTAAACACCGTGAAACAAAATTTCAAGGTAGACGAGAAAAAGTGGATGATTTGAGGCACAAAAATGCAATATAGCAAGGCCATATGAGTACTCCACAAGTCAAGAAAAATATAATATGAATAGAGGTTAAAAGAATAGATTTTAACAAATAAAAACTGATAGTCAAACTAAAAAAGACAGTCATTTTTATAAAACGTCTCTAAATTTTTTTTTCGTAGTCAATAAAAAAATGAATATAGCACATTTTGTCATTGCAAATCCCAATACTTTGTAAATTATTTAATGCTGAAAATGAAACAATTAATGACATTAAATTGTCAACATCACACTTTTGATTTTTTACGTCAATTTAAATTTATGGATAGAAAATATAATAGCGTGAAACCCTGAAACCTTTAAGCAAAATTTTACATCAGTTTACCCATATTGTATTAGTAACAGTTCTCAGTGTGTAATCATAAAACATAAAAACAACCTTGAATCAGAAAGTCGTGCAAGTTTAGAAACAAAACCGTAAAGTAGCTTCATTTGTCAAAGAAGCACATATTTTCAGAACACCAGTACGGAAGCTGTGATGTCCAAAAGCCACCAGTCAGACTTGACTGCGGAGATACACGTTTAGCATTATCTTCTCCGCTTCAACAAACTCATCACTGTTTATAATTCAGCGAATGACTTTTTACCAAAGAGTCACATAGAGGAGCCGCAGAGTCCCAGAGTTGTGTTGACGTCATGGGGGGAAAGAAGAAGAAAGCAGCGGCTCAAGCAGCAGCTGCACCGGCAGCAGCAGCAGCCACAGCAGCCAGGACTGGAGCCTCTGCACTGGGCAACGGCGTGGCAGAGGACCCGAAGAAGCAGCCAGCCAGCAACAAACCGGGCAAACCAGCCAAAGAAACCAAGCCAAAAGGTTGGTAAAGGCTCCTCTATTACTAAGACACTGAACAGTGACAGTGTGTGAGCTGCCTGTTGTATGTCAGTTTGTATACGGACGTATGACTTCCCATGCTTGCGCTGAATATGGGATATTTTAAAGTTCTCACAAAAACTTACTGAATGAAAACCATTGATAAACTGAACATAGTTTACTGCAAACAGGTTTACAAGTCCTAATAAGGAAGTCTTTAGAAAGTGTTTGTAGGTAACCAACCAACTTAAAGTGGGGGGACTTATAACTGACACTTCATGTTTTCTAGTGGAAAATTATTTTTATGATGGACAGCTGTGTGTACACAAACCTTTTGAAATTACAAAATGTTGGAGCTTTGATATCTATTAAGTACACTCACTTGTGTAAACATGAGTGTAAACATTCATTAATTTCTATTTCTACACTGCAAAAACTGATATCTTAACAAGTCACTGTCTTATTTTTGGTAAAAATGTGTCTTTTTGTTCTTGAAATGAGCTACATTCTACTGATAAGTCCAGAAAAATGTATTGTTTCATGTTATTTAAAGACAAAAACGAGGTCTCAATTGCTTGTAACAGGTCAAAAAAATCTGCCAATGGGACAAGAAAAAAGTTTCTTGTAATAGGACATCTTTCTAATTTCAAGAAACTTCGCAGGCAATTTTTTCTTATCCCATTGGCAGATTTTTGTTGACCTGGTACAAGCAACTCAGATCTAATTTTTGTCTTAAAAAATTGAAATAAGACATTTTTATGACCTGGTCCGGTGAATGTGGCTCAAATCAAGAAAAATAAGACAATGTCTACGACAAATAAGACATAATGACTTGTGTAGAGTTTCAGTTTTTGCAGTGTGCTAGATGCAGCTCTGTCTTTGCTGTTCTTTTTGAGTTGACGCTTCATATATTATTCTATATCCTTGGTACTTTTGCACCATACATATTCTTGCATTGCTGCTGTGTCTGTGAATTTCCCCTTGTTGGTCGAATAAAAGAGTGTCTTATCTTATATTTTAAAATGTGCGAGCTGACTTCAAGAAGGGCCACTTTTCCAAAATTACACACATGGAGGTTGATCTATGGCTACCAATAGAGCTTTAGTGATTCCATATTTTTCTCTCAGGATATTGTAGAGATTAATTAAGGATCTGGCATTAAAATGCATATATTTAATCTGATGTTTGTTCTTTTACCTGCCTTCAGCTCCAAAGACATACAGTCTTGCCAACACAGCCCAGGTGGATACAAGTGGAGTGGCAGACAAATCTATACTTAAGGTTAGTGTTGATAAACTAACACGTAAAGAATTTCTCTCTTTCTATAAGTAAATACATGTTTTTGCTGTTTAATCTGTTGTTGAGTTTGCAGCATTTAAAACCGTGAGATCTTGGATTTGATGCTTCCCTGCAGGTTTCTATCCAAGCTGATCTAGAGAAGAAGATCATCAAACTGATCAATGACTTCAGAGAGGAGAATGGAGACAAAGGACCAATCTCAGGCAGGCTCACAAGCAAGAAGCTGCTGGTAAATACAGAATCAACCTTTTCATTCTTCATGCACATACACACTCAGATGTTACTCTGACCCTGTGTGTGTTTTCAGGACCTGTACACAGCTCTGCAGAAGTTCAACTTTAAGAGAGAGCACATCGAGGAGGCCATGAAGAGTAGTGTTCTGTACGGAGGAGACCTGCACTCTGCTCTCGACTGGCTCTGCCTCAACCTCAGAGATGGTCATTTTCAACATTTGAAAACATCAGTTATGTATTTGTGGAGGAAATTGGCTCTCAGTGACGTGGTATTGTAAATTCTTCTTTTAACAGAGGAGCTTCCGGAGGGTTTCAGCCAGCAGATGCAGGAGGAAAGTCAGAAGAGCAGGCCGAGGTTTCAGCCTCCAGCTCAGCAAAAACCTGCCGCACAAAGTCCCAAGATACCAGCCAGCACCCAGAAAGAGACACCCAAGGTTCGTGCATTGATGTTTGAAAACAAGATTGCTCAAATAAGGTCAATTTTAGTAAAACTGACCCATAAGACTTTTGTCTTCCAGGCTAAAGAAAAGGATGAGGCTGCCAGTATGAAGGATTGGATCTTAAGGTATGCAGAGCAGAGCAGTGAGGAAGAGGAGGAGGAAGAAGATGATATTGGAGGGAAAAAGACTGCACGCAATCCTGAATTGGATGAAAAGTTTGATCCAGTAAGTAAAAGTCAAGCAACTCAAGGTTGAGGCTGATTCACAATTTCAGATAAGGGCATGAAAAATTATGGAAATAAATAAAAAACTATTTGTTGGGGCAATATTGCGAAACATTTTCTTTATTTCAAAATTATCTCATTCCACTATTTTGTGCAGAATGACAGGTATTTGATCCTTACCGCTCAACTGTATGACGCCAAAGAAATGGCAGCTGCTTCAAAGACAAAGGGAGACAAACAAGGCCAGAGGTCGGCTCAGGACAGGATACGGGTCATACAGCAAGGTCAGTGAGGTCTGAGCTTTGATTTCACACTGATCTCTGACTTATAAATCTAATAAAACATTTTCTTTTTGTAGAAATGAAGCAGCTTGAGTCCCACCCCATGTTCAATCCAGCTCTCAAAGTGGTAGATTTGCCTCAAAAGGAGAAGAAAACACCTGTGAGCGAGGACAAAGAGGACCTGGGCTTCAAGCTGTTTGAACAAGCTGAAAAAGCTCCACCTGAAGAGAAAGGTTTGTGTCCCTCAGAGTAACAAAAGCATCTTCATAGAGGCGTCATACACACAGTTTGAAAGTGCAATGAATTTGTCAAACTTCTTCGATGACCATGTCAAAATGTCTCTTGCAGTTGTGAAGAAGAACGAGCCCAAAGACATCCGTAACTTTGACTACACGGCTCGTAGCTGGACGGGAAAGTCTCCCAAACAGTTCCTCATCGACTGGGTCAGAAAGAACCTGCCCAAAAGTCCAGCACCAGCTTTTCATAAAGTGGCAGCTGGTCGATACTGGAGATGCAAGTTAGTATGTTTCATGTTTTTAAATCCAAATATGTTCAGGAGGTATTAAAAACAGAAGTTTTTCAGTTTTTTTAAGTATTAATGACTCTTCAAACACCAACTAATCAAGTACATGTATGATACCTCATTGGCACTCTTTTACTCTTTACATTATTCAGGCATCACCTTAGTCTTTTTATATCTCGACATAAGAAATGTTCCATAATTGTCAGTGTTGTTGGTTATTTTTATCTCATGAGACAATTTGTATCAAAAATTAGACAAATGCTTATTTGGAATCCAGTTTTTGCTGTTAGATTTCTTTACAATAAGGTACATAAATATGTCAAAGAGATCCCTTGATTGAAATCACATTTTTATATTTAATTTCTTATCTACTAATGTTGGTACTAAATAATTCAAATTCTGTGGATTTTGTGTCTTATTCTAATTTTCTACATTTTAAAGCACTTTATGATTTTTAATTGATATTTTTTCTTCGGTATTCTTCTCTTTTTTTCTTCTTTTTTTCTTCTTTTACTTTATTCAACCTCTTTTTCATCTCTTTCTTGTTTGGTCCTTTTCTTCTTTTCTTATTCTTTATTTCCTGTGTTTAGTCTTTATTTCTTCATCCTCCTCTCTGCAAATTTAAATCTCTTTTGGTCTTCCTTGTTCTCAAGCTTCCTTTATACTTCTTTCTTTTCCTCTCCCTTTCTTTTGTATTCCTCCATCTTTTTCCTCCTGTTCTCTTTCTTTGTTTTCTTTACAAATCATTTTCTTTTCAATTTCTTTTTCCACCTTATCTTTTTCCTCAATGGTTTGTTTTTCTTCTTTTCTTTTGTTTTTGTTCTCTTCTTCTTTCTCTCTTTTTTCTGCTTCCACTCTTTGTTTTTGTCTCCACAATTTTGTCTTTCTACTTTTTTTTCTGTATTATTTTATTGTCCCGTCCTTTCTACTTGTTTTTCTTGCTGCTTCAGTTTTTTCCATTTCCTCAATTCTTATGTTTTTTCCCTTTTTATTGCTTTTTCTCCTTCCTTTCTTGATCTTCTCCTCCTCTTCTTTTTCTTCTTGTTTCCTTGTCTTTTTTTCTTCTTCTTCTTCTTTTTATTGTTACTTTCACTGAACAATAAAAGTTTTCCAGCGGTTAGATAATTAGATAATTGTGTCAGTGGCAGATTTGTTGATTCTTGGTTAATGTTGATGTCGTTTCTTTGCCCTCGTCTTCATCAGGGTGCGAGTTCAGAGACCAGACGATGTTTTAGAAGTGTGTCCGACCATCCTGACTGAGGACAGCATGCAGGCTCAGCACCTGGCGGCCACTCTGGCTCTCTACACTCTGGTTAAAGGACAGGTAAGACCTGTGCTGTGTAGGTTACTTCCAGTTTACTCTTTACAATAACTAATACCCACGATGCACCTCTCACCCCTCAGTCCGTGCATCAGCTCCTCCCTCCGACGTACAGAGACGTGTGGCTGGAGTGGAGGGACAGCGAGCAGCAAAAACAGGAAGAAAGCCGCACGGCAGCCAACAAACCCAGAGACCAGTTCATCTCCCGGCTCCTAACTAGACTCAAACAGCAGCAGAACCAGAACCAGGAGCCGGGGTCCGGATCCACGGACCGGCAGGAGCAGGCTGGAGATGAAGAGCCCGAGGAATCCTGGGAGAACCTGGCTGTGCTGGATATCGGGGAGGGAGGAGAGGTGGAGGAGAAGAGTGAGAGAAGAGGAGGGAGGAAGGAAGGAGCACTGGAGGCTTCCAGAGAACTTCTACAGAAGCTGAGGAAGACGCCACTGGCTCAGAGACTGAAGGTAAAACACCCACAATCCACCTTTGAGCAGATACTTTAATATCTAAGAGGAGTTTCTGAGACTGAGTTTCACCCTCTAGGCAGAGCGAGAGCAGCTGCCAGTTTTCCAGCACCGCCACAAGGTGCTGGAGGCTCTGCAGCGCCACCCTGTGGTCGTGGTTGCAGGTGAGACAGGCAGCGGGAAGAGCACTCAGATCCCTCAGTTCCTCTTGGAGGAGCTGCTGACTGGAGGTAAAGAGGCCCAACCCTGCAACATCGTGGTTACGCAGCCACGCAGGATCTCCGCCATGAGTCTGGCCTGTAGAGTCAGTGAGGAGCTGGGCTGTGAGGACGGACCAGGGTCAAAGGTCAGAGGGAGTTTATTTACCTTAACACCAAATACACTGCTTTTCAGAACCAGAGTTAAGTAATTAGTAATAAGAAATGAAATATGTGAGAATCATAAAGTTTAGAATAATCTCTATACTAACGCTCTAATGTCAGTTGAAGCCATCCGTGAAGACTGACAGTGTGGTGGTGAAAATCCTGATGCAGCCATGTGTAGGGCTCATCACGCTGCATTTTCCAGACCTGTCTGACTCCTGGGTTGTCCTGTTTCCCCTATCTTATTAAGTAGAAATCTCCCATTGTGTATAATCAACAAACAAAGATACTTGCTCCTTGAGGGTCAACTGAGGCCTTTTTGCCCTTTTCTGTCCATCACTGGGGGGAAGGCAGAGGTAGGAGGTTTCAGTAAACGGACCACAGCACCAAAGAAAATAAAAAAGTCTGGAATAAATATGTCCAAATCAAAGGAGTGAAATAAATCTGTTTTTTATTGTTTTTCATTTTTTCTTTTTTGTACCATGTTGTGTTTTTGGCATTAAAAAAATGTTTTTATGGTTTAGAGAGGGCACGGTTCAGTGAAACCGCCAGAGAAAAAGTAAGATCAGAGAGTAAAATATTATTTTGTATAGCTAGAAATTAAGGCTGAACAATTTGCAAAAATAATCTAATTGCAAATATTTTCCCCTATATTGCAGTTGAAATTTATTGTGCAGTTATTTTTAGGTTTCCCAATATGCATTCTCAAACAAACACATTTTTGGATATGAACATTGACATTACATACAGCATGACAACAACCAACAACAGTTTTCTTTTTGCTACTCTTTGCTGTTTTTTGCCCATTTTAGCCAGTTTCACTCTTTTTTTGCCACTTTTGTAGCACTTTTTGCGACTTTCTGACTCTTCTCCAAGTTACCTCCCAATTTTCTCATTAATTTTTGTGCTTTTTGACCATTTTTGCAACCTTAAACTCATTTTTATTGCTACTTCTTGCTGTTTTCACCACTTTTCACCACTTAGATTGTTACTCTTGTCAAGGTCATTTTCAACAATTTGTCTCTTTAATCGAGTATGGTTGAGCAACACTGGTGTAGAGCATAAAACATCTGGTATCTGATATTCTGACACATTTGAGGTAAAAGAAATATTGCACTGTCTGCGATTAGAATATTGCAGCAGGTACATTGCGATTTCATCCAATTTGTGATTAATCGCTCAGGTCTATTAGAAATGCATTGACCTCTTTAATGATATTGTTGAAATCTCGTTGCAGTCCTCACTGTGTGGATACCAGATCAGAATGGAGAATCAGTCCGGGGAGTGGACCCGTCTGCTTTACTGCACGACTGGAGTCTTGCTGAGAAAACTACAGCATGACAGACACCTGAGCTCCCTCACACACATCATTGTGGACGAGGTACCAAAGCTCTTCTCTAAGACTGGGTCCTTTTTTAGTCTTTTGTCTCAGCACCTGTATGATGTCCCAGTCACGTACTCTACCATCTATGCCATTAAAGCAATCCCACTAAGTCAGAAGGTTACAACATCTTTATGGTATCCTCTCCTCCTTCCCTTTCTTCCATCTTGTCAGGTCCATGAGCGCAGCGTGCAGTCAGACTTCCTGTTAACCATCCTCAAAGATGTTGTGATGAGGAGATCTGACCTGCAGCTGATCCTCATGAGTGCTACTGTGGACTGTCACAAGTTCTCCAACTACTTCAACCGCTGCCCCGTCATCAATATCCCTGGCAGGACTTTTCCAGTTGAAGTAAAGAGCTACTTCTACAAATAAATCAACTTCAGCTCAAGCCTGTTGGTCTGTTGAATGGATCATAGCATTAACTGGAAGGACTCTCATCCTGTATTTATGTTTCCAGGTGTTCCACTTAGAAGATATCGTTGAGGAGACAGGCTACGTCCTGGAGAAAGACTCTGAGTACAGCCAGAGGATTCTGGAGGAGGAAGAGGAAGTTAGTGTTTCTGTCACACAGAAAGGTGGAAAGACGTTACAGCACCAGGTAACTTTGTCTGTTTTTAGCAGCAGTGATTAACAACATGCTCTTAATGTGATAGTGATGTTTGATCAATGTATTGAACCTGTCTCTGCTCCAGGAAGTGATTGTTAGAGACTCCTCATCTGGCTGGGACCTGGGTCCAGATCTGGACCACTTCAGCAGCAGGACTCTGCACGTGCTGCAGTACATGAATCCAAATAAGATCAACATGGATTTACTGGTTGATCTCATTCACTATATTGGTACTTGAACACTAATTTCATACATCTGTGTTCAGATTTTTGTGATGGGTTTGTTTGATTTGTTTTTTTTTTCTACTTTGACAGAGAAATCCCCACAATTTGTGGAGGTGGAAGGAGCAATTTTAGTGTTTCTGCCAGGTTTGGCTCACATCCAGCAGCTCTACGACCTGCTCACCACAGACAAGAGGTTCAAAGACAAGAACAGGTAAAGTTTGTGTGTCAGCTTTAAAACAGTTCACACAAAGAAGTGGGAAACAGAATCTGTAAAGTCTGTTTTCCCTCTTCCTTTTACAGATACAGGATTGTTGCTCTTCACTCCACTCTTTCCTCAAAGGATCAGGCTGCTGCCTTCACAGTGCCACCTGCTGGTGTCAGAAAGGTACTGCACAGAAAATCCCTTTTTCTTTTATTGAGAAAATTATCTCATGATGTCACAACTTGTTAAAATTTGAATTAAATGAAATTTACTGACTGATTAACAAGACAAATACTTAATATATTCACTTCCTGATTTCTTCATCTGCACAGATTGTTCTGTCCACTAACATCGCTGAAACTGGTGTGACCATTCCTGATGTTGTGTTTGTCATTGACACTGGAAAGACAAAAGAAAACAAGTAAGAGCTCTTTAGAGACAACTTAAACTCTTGAGAAATACAAAATGTTAACTTCCTTATGACCGAGTTTTCATATTCAGTCTCCTTCTTGAAACTTAAACAGATTCCTGTTAACAGTAATTAAAACACTGAGTCTGTTTCATGGCCTCAGTCATCATCTTTAAATTGATATTAAAACCATGCACACAACCACACTGTAAGCTAAACACTAACAGCAAGTCAAAATAGCGTGAAAATGCTAATACAACAATATGAGGAAAGTATGACATTAAAGAGGGGGTATCGTGTTTTTTTAAGTCTATATTCTGTCCCTCTGGTGCCCCTGTATTATCTTAACATGGTTCACAGCTAAAAATAATAATCTATTTTTCCCTCATCTGTGTTTTAAAAAACCCTCATTTCAGTCTGTTTGACACACTTAGTTTTAGCTGCTGTCTCTTTAAGGATCCCTGCTCCACAAACCCCCTTCCCTCCAACTGGACAGCCTTCTTGAGGCCTGTCAACACAGTCAGCATTGCTATTTTATATGCATGTTTGGAATATGGGAAAGCAGAATACCCCTCTTTAATAGTATTTAACCAAGGAAGTGGGTTAGCATGCTAACATTTGCAGGATGAAGTGGAATTAATGCACTTTTTTTGTAAACTAAAGATTTCTTATTCACTGTTTTTGTGGCCTTCAGGTACCATGAGAGCAGCCAGATGAGTTCTCTGGTGGAAACTTTTGTCTCCAAAGCCAGCGCCCTCCAGAGGCAGGGCAGAGCAGGGCGAGTAAGAAACGGCTTCTGCTTCAGACTCTACCCAAAATTCAGGTACAGTGAACCTCAGCAGCTGTTTGATGTGAGTTATTCTAGAAGAATGTCATGTTCCTGTTGGAGACAACCTGCCAACCTATACAACTTTAATTTAACCCTCTGGTCTTCAGGTTTGATGCCTTTATGGATTATTCCATTCCTGAGATCCTGAGAGTCCCACTGGAGGAGCTGTGCCTCCACATTATGGTGAACAAAGCAGACACACACAGAAATAATGACTCATATAACAGCAGCTCAGCCATCTTTAATCTCCCTGATCTGCTCTCTTTCCCTCATGTAGAAATGTCAGTACGGCGCCCCAGAGGACTTCCTGGGTCGGGCACTGGATCCTCCTCAGCCTCAGTCTGTCAGTAACGCCGTTAATCTCCTGAGGAAGATTGGAGCGTGTCATCCCAACAATCACGTTCTCACTCCTCTGGGACAGCACCTGGCCAGTCTGCCTGTCAATGTGAAGATCGGAAAGATGCTCATTTATGGAGCCATCCTGGGCTGCCTGGAGCCCATCGTGAGTCAAACACTCTGACTGCTGCTCTTTCTCTTTAACAACAGTGTGGGGATTCATTCTGCTGCTAATTCTGTAACATACACAATCATATATCTTTAACACATGTGACTTGGAAAAGGTTATCTAAATTTACCTCTAAATTTTTTATACAGCACTTTTGGTTTGGCTCAGATGTGTTACAAAATGGTTCTGCACTGAACTAAAGGGAGTTCGCATCAAAGGTCTCCACATTGACAGAAAACAAGAGCATGTAGGCTACTGGAGCATTTGATTCATAAATTTCTCGGAACTTCCCCAAACATCTTGAGTTGAAATTCTTTTTACCTGTGATCATCAGCGTTTTTGTGTCAGAAAGGAAAGGGGGGGCTATATGGGGCACTCAATGCTGTGTAGAAAGCGTTACAGATTCTTGAAAATACACATTGAAACATTTTCTGGGTCATATGAAACAAAAGTAGAACTAGAGGGCAGGCCCGCATTTCCTTTCAGCAAATGCAGTATGTTGAAATGCTGAGCATCACATTTCAATACTCTTGCTTTTTCTTGTATGAAAAGCTCAGTGTTGAAATGCTGAGCCTTATTTCAATGTAAGCACTTTCTTCCAGCAAATGCTGAAATGCTAAGCCATAACTCTTATCTTTGTTCAAGGAGTAGCGGTCCGAAAAAAAGGGCGGAAGAATAAGTTAAATTATAATAATAAAGTTGAATATCTGATGCTCAGCATTTCAACATGATTAACCCTTAGCTAGTCTCCCTGTCATAGAGCCTTAATCCCAGAAACCCGTCCCTCAGCAGACTAGCTTTACATCCAGAATAGAGAACGGTGGTGCATTTGTGTGCCAGACCAACCAGAGGAAGAGAGAGAGACCAAAACAAAAAAAAATGCAATCCAGACCTGAAACCTGAGCAGGTCACAACCTGTTGCTGATGCTACACTTAAAAAAAAGTCTTGAAATTCTGAGTTGAATTAAATCCATCTCTTGCTTTTATTTCCCTTTTCGTACCAAAAACAAACTAAACTAAAATCAAAAAGTCTTTTTCCAAACTGCACTGAAGTTTTAGTTTACCACTCCATTCTGAGATGTATGGAAAAACCCTCACTCAGTACCTTTAACAAACAGCAGAGGGCGCTGTTAGACTTTAACTTTTCATAATTTTTGTCTAACAAGTTCTTCTAGCTGGTTTTAGTTACTCTTCCTTGAAGTACCTTTTGTGTTCTTTCAAAATAAAAGTACACAAGGTTCACCAAAGGTCATAGTTTAGTCTCTTGTTGAAGTCATTTTTAAAGATAAATGCATCCATCTAAAGAACCATGATGACACCATGTGAAACTAACATGTATTGTATCATATCCTGAGTTCAGAGAATTACTACATCCTTATTATCTACATAAGAACAGCTTCATATTCCTCCTTATAAGATGTTTTGTTTCAGGCAACCATTGCAGCAGCCATTACAGAGAAGTCTCCATTCTCAACACCAATGAACAGGAAAGATGAGGCCAACCTGGCTAAAGCAGCACTGGCTGTGGCCAACTCTGATCACCTGACTCTGTACAACGCATATCTGGGGTATGGGCTTCATCAAAGGCTTATATTGTCATTTCAGAACATTTTTGGGGACTTTTAGAAGCTTAGTACTTGATGTACATTCACTGAGATGTTAAACAAGCCTTCTTTTCTAGATGGAAGAAGTCTCAGATTGACAGAACAGACATGTCATACTGCAGGAAACACTTCCTGAACCGTACAGCTCTCATGACAATAGAGGTAACATGCAGTTTTCTGTTTAATCTGATAATCTATGATCCAAGCCCTACATATTTAAACTTCATCATCTCTTCAGGATGTGAAGTACGAGCTGATGAAGATGATGGAGCAGGCAGGTTTTTGGTCCTCTCGCTCCTCCTCCTCTCATCACACCAAGCAGCAGGCGGCTCCTCTCTCCAGGCAGCAGATCTCTGTGGTGAACGCGGTGCTGACAGCAGGACTCTACGACAGTGTGGCTCGGGTGTTGTGCACCCCGTCCGTGGACGTCCTGGAGCGGGTGGCTTGCACAGTGGAGACGCCGCAGGGGAAGGCTCAGGTTCACCCCTCATCTGTGAACCGCAACCTGCAGACACACGGCTGGCTGCTCTACCAGGAGAAGGTGTGAACCAGGACTCTGTGTGGTGTCTACCTGTCTCTATATAACACTTCTGCTCATAGGGGTTTTATTTTCCCTCCACAGGTGAAGTACACAAAGATCTATCTGAGAGACACCACTCTGATTCCTCCTTTCCCCATGCTGCTGTTTGGAGGAGACATAGATATCCAGCACAGAGAGAGGCTCATCACATTAGATGGATGGATTCACTTTCAGGTCAGAGGTCACAGTGGGTCAGGAATTTGCACTCTAAGGAGCCGTTTTACACAAAGATAAGGCAAAAGTGCCTTTATTCACATTCAGTAGAAGCATTAATCAGCATCTTCAAGTGAGATGTTATGAAGCAGCAACTCCCAGTCTAGAAAAGTAAACAAACATATAAAACCTGTATTTTTCCATTAGAAATGTACAACAAGGCTAATTCTGAAGACCACAGAACTCCAACCAGTGTTGTAGACGAGTCACCACAGTAAAAACAGACCAAAAAAAGGGGGAGTGGCTCAGATACCTAATGCTGATGTAAATAGTTTTTGATTTTGGGAGGCATTTTATGAACATTATCATCATTATTTACCAGTCATCCTGGGTAAAGCCAGGATTTATGCTTCTTATAAATGCATTTGGAAGTGGCTCATTTTACAGGTGGACTAGCAGTTTGCTAAGTTGAAAGTTGGTGTATTGGCATTTCCAATATGACTACCAGTCCCTTTTGGCTTCTTAAGGCCTGTCAGTGACCAGCGTGTGAACTTACTTTGACTACACCCATATTTTATACTTATGTTAGCTCTTTTTTATGACTGTGAGTGATTTGAAACAGCCCTGTCCTGAACAGAAAGTGTTTAAAGCGGTTGATGACTTCCTGTATCCTTTCTCTTCTACTTCCTCCATCAGAAAAAGTAATCATTGTGTTTTGAAAAAAAACCCCCAAAAAATGGACTTGACTTGGGTACTTTTTGAATTGAATCCATGTTGTTGACCCTCATAGGCTCCTGTACGGATTGGTGTCATCTTCAAACACCTGAGGAAACTGATGGACTCTCTGCTGGAAAAGAAGCTGGAGAATCCCAGGATGAGTCTAGAAGGTAAACTCAGAGCTTTGGAAAACAACAGGATGGCTTTTATTATTAAATAGACAAAGTGAAAGTATTCTGCTAATAAGTATATTGGAAGAAATGTTCTGAATGAGTCTGTTTCTGTGTGTGTTTAGGAGAAAGAACCATCCAGATGATCCTAGACCTGATCAAATCAGAGTGATGTGTGATGTTGGTCTCTTGTCTGCTGCTGTGGAGCTGAGACCAGACGTTAAGGTGCTTCCTGTTTCTAGCTCTGACATGCAGGATGAAGAAATCCAGCAGCCTTGGGTGAACTGGTTGTTATCAGGAACTCTAACTCACATTGAGGATGACTGTGTTATATGAAATGCAAAAAGTAATTGCATGCTGGAATTTGAGCAAAAGAAAACAAGAAAATTATGATGGAGAGAGCTATTAAAATAAAGCTGTACACATTTTTATTTCAAAATCTCATTGTGTTGTGATTATTATACGACTGATTTATTGCAGGACAAATGTTTCTGTGGATGACATTATTCAAGGCAGAATAAGACACCAGATGAGAGCAAGTCAGTCTAAAGTTTGATAGACAAAATGTGGATTCAAGGTCATTTTCTGTCAGGTATTCACACTGTCATGACCTTTTGATGGTAAAGACTAAAACGTTCTCTCTTTATGAACGTGGTTGGATTGTTGAGCTGCATAAACAAGGACTCTCACAGCGCAATGCCATAAGATTGGACGCAGTAAGACAGCCATTTTTCATTTCTTCAAAGATAACCATCAAACGACGAGAGAAAAGAGCTCTAAGAACAAAAAAAAAATCTTCCATGGCCTTGTCTCCTTCCACTTAATTGCCCATTTGGACTTTGACAAAGAGCAGCAAACATGGGATATTGAAAAGTGGGAGAAAGTTTGATTCTCTGAAGAGAAAAAATTGAACCTTGAGAGTCCTGATGGTGTCTAACGTTACTGTCATGACAAGGAGATCCCACTGAGACGTTTTCTAGGCAGCACAGTGGATTTTGTTTATTTCTTCAGTGGAACAATGGAGCTTCAAGTTGTGCAGGGGCATCAAATGGTGGCTGATAATGTGGAGATGTTGCAGTGGGCGTCCTTCATGACTGAGGGCCCTGGTCTGTGTGCTAATGACTGGGTTTTTCAACAGGAAACTGCAATTTATAACCTGAATAAGAACTTCTTCTTTCAGAGGAATAATCTCACTCTTTTGGAACATCCTGCGTGTTCCCCTGATCTAAATCACAGTGAGAACATTATAAGATGGATGCAGAGGGAAGTTTACAAAAATAGACGTCAGTTCCAGACAGTGGATGCCAAACATGAAGCATCTTCACCACTTGAAGCAACGTTCACACTAACCTCCTGGAAACATTCACATCAAGCATCAAACTAATTCTTGAGGAGACCAACAAGAACAGTGGAGCTCCTCATTACTGAGTCTTCTTTTTCAAACTTTGATTTCTATCTTAGGGGTTTTTCAGGTTTCTTTCCAGCTTTGGTCTTGAATTTTTTATCAGCCGATTCACAGACTTTCACTTTAATTGCTGTTTGCAATAAATTGGTCTTACAACTTTTGATTGGAAAAAAAAGAAGACAAAGTGAAAATAGAGAAATAGTAGTTTTATGTGAACAACATTGTTGCATAGTCATATCCACCCCCCCTTCTGCCTTCCCTCCTGCAGTTTCTTTATCAATCAAAGTTTGCAGAAGGATCAACAAATGATTGTATCCTTAACATGAATACAGGAAAATCAAAGTGCAAAGTCCAGCAAAAAGCTTCAGGTAATCCAGATAAATGTGACACAATCACAAACAAGTAATTTGATGACTTGAATCTAATCCCACTCAATGCTGTACTTGTTTCTTGAACAAATGTCAACATACAGGACTTAAAAAAAACTGAAAAAGAAAAGCAGAACCTGGGAAAAAAGTGTTTCAGTCATGTCAAGTAGCCACAGTATTTCTGTGAGCTGATCTTCAAGAGGAAACAAGTGTGGAAAATATACTTTTTATCAGTCTGATGTTAAAAAAGTGCTGCTGCAGACAAAATAAAGTTTGAACAAGTCATGTGCAGCATAAAGAGATAATTGGGTCAAAAACATTAACTAAATATAAATAATTAAAATGACTTCTGCCAGATTTTTAAGGAAGTAGTTGTTATGACAGTGTCTTGATATTGAGTCATTTGACCAACATTTTATACAACAAAGTCACTGTTAAATGTTTCACACACACAATAACCTGAGAATACAATAAAATTACTATTCAGCTTATAAAGCCGCTACATCTGTTAAATACCAGCATAATGTCAACAAACAAAACATATTCACACCTTCATGCTCTCATTTCCATCCAGTATCTGTACAGGAAATCATTTCTGAGAGCGTGATGAGGCTTGTGTAAGCTCTGTGTCCTTTACAACGCTACAGCTCTGCTCAGCTGATCTGATCTCTGCTCCAGCTGATGTGTGTGTGTGCGTTAGTACTGGATCACACTGTAGCTGGTGTCCTGCACCGTGGAGTAGATAGTATCTGCAGTCAAAGGAAAACATGACAGTGGCTGAGTATGAAAGGCAGAAGTGTGCAGCAGTGATGCAGTTGACATTGAAGCCACAAGCTGGAATTTGACTTATGAAACTGTGTTTTGTTTCATACACATAAGAAGTAGGGCTGAACAATAGGGACAAAATTTCACATCTCGATACTAAGGCCAGATGTCTTGATATCGATACAATACAATAAGACTCTGGGATTAGAGAAAAACTAAGCATTTTTCAGAAAAATAAAAGCATCATAATATAACAGGATGTGTAAAGTGGGGTTAATTGATTAGAGCTCACTGTCAGTCATCAACATTAACAGAAAGTCACAATAATAATGGGACTGTCTGAGCTTTTCATGCAGGGTGAGCTGGGATATTAATATCTTGAATATCTCAATACTGATACAATAACAATATATCTTTCAGCCCTAATAAGAAGGCAACAAAACAAGACATACCTCTGCTGCTGTTTGCTGGATCAGGTAACGGTCCTCGTCTGAAAACCCACAAAACAAGGAGAAGAACAGTTCAGTCAGTGAGGGCTGTGAAA
Source organism: Thalassoma bifasciatum (assembly GCA_008086565.1). Classification (NCBI taxonomy): domain Eukaryota; kingdom Metazoa; phylum Chordata; class Actinopteri; order Labriformes; family Labridae; genus Thalassoma; species Thalassoma bifasciatum. The sequence continues at coordinate 42,493 of RPOG01002941.1, read as the reverse complement.
TGTTGCAAAGAGGCAAAGATGTTGATGCTGCAAAGACAGCACAACTCTTCTCTGTACCTGACGACTGGTGGAGGTTGTCGAGGGGGTGGAGCCCCAGGTGGAGCTCTCTGATTACTGTAGAAGTTCTCATACACAACTGCAGCTGTTAGAGAGGACGAAAAACACTGATCAAGTCCACTCTCCACTGCACCCTGACAAGTTAACAGTTAATTTTATCAGTAAATGAGTCACAGGTTAAGAAGTCTCACCTGGTGGTTTGTCTCCAGTTCGTCTGAGGTCAACAAAGTACTCCAGATCCTCCTGGATGTCACACTGTTCCAGTGATTTCCTCACTTCTTCATAAATCTGTTAACACACAGAATAAACAGGGAGCAGTAGAACTGAGGGCAGAGCTGAATGGACCTTGTGAAACTTAATCAGATGTTGAATTATTTTGTTTCTTTTTGGCCACTTTAAGAGGAAGAACAAACTGTAAATACACATGAGCATAAATTTTAGCACACATAAGCACTTGCATATAACAAACTGACACCGATAAATATTTTTTGTTTTTTGATGAGTTGTTTTTTCAATGCTAATCAACATTTAACTTTCTTCTGGCTCTTTTTGGTCTCCACTAACAAACATAATGTTGCCCCACCATGCTCACAGCTTAACTATAATCTGTCTCTCAGAGCTAAACTAGTGTGTGGGAGATTTCTACAGTAATTTTTGCAACAAACCAACACCTGGGCCTGTTTCAGAGAAAAGGTTTAGTAAAAATACTGACCTAATACCAGAGGTGGAAAGAGTACTGAATTTTTTTTTTACTCAATTACAAGTTCTGTTACATTGCTTAAATTTTACTCAGTTACGAGTATAAGTACTGGTGTTCAAATAATACTTAAGTAAAGGTGCAAAATACTTTCAGAGTATGAACTACTTGTTAAACTAAGGGTTTATTATTGCTCCATGAAAAGCAGGCATTCAAACTGATTTTGCCGTATATCAATATGTGTATGTATATATGTACTGTATATAATATTGGACTTTAAAGCACATTTCCTTAACAAACAATAAAGTGTGAACAGATTTACTTAAACTATTTGGCTTTTTAAACAAATGCAGGTATGAAAAAAAAAATTAAGATTTTATCAAGAATGACAAAGATGTTTTTTTTTACTTGCACAGAAATGTTTGAACTGTGGACAACAGGCAAGTATTATTGTAGTGTGATGAACTCTTAGACATTCTTGCATTTCTGTCACTTCACTTTCTGAACCTTTCTGAACTGCAAATAGGGCGCCGTCAAGACAAGACAGGCCTATTTGCTGATAATATGCAGATGGAAGGTTAGGATATCAATCCAAATTGTGAGCGTGACTACCCAGTAGTGGTATGTGATTTTTTTAAGTAGTGAAGTAGATTCCATGGTGTAAATTGTACTTAAGTATGAGTAAAATTTCACACTTGAAAAAATACTATAAAAAGTACAAGTAGCCAAAAAATCTACTTAATTACAGTAACCTGAGTATTTGAAATTCGTTACTTCCACCCCTGCCTGATACACCCTGAAACAAGAGAAACTCTGTTTGTGCACATGAGAACTTGTAATTCCACAGTTCTGAAGTAAGCAGATCTCTTTTTTATCAGCTTTCATAAAGAATCATAGTATCAGGGCCTCATTTATACTACAATTTCATTTGACACTGCAAAAACTGAAATCTAAGCAAGTAATTATGTCTTATTTTTAGTAAAATTTGTCTTACTATTCTTGATTTGAGCCACATTTACTAGACAAGGTCATTAAAATGTCTAATTTCAAGTTTTTTAAAAACAAAAATGAGGCATAAATTGCTTGTAACAAGTAAAACAAATCTGCCAATGGGAGAAGATAAAAGATTCTTGTTTTAAGACAGCTTTCTAATTTCAAGAAGCTTCCCGTGCGAATTCGTCTTATCCCATTGGCAGATGTTTTTGACTTGTTACAAGCAATTTACACCCCATTTTTGTCTTAAAAAACTTGAAATAAGACATTTTTATGACCTGGTCTGGTGAATGTGGCTCAAATTAAGAACAATAAGACAATTTTGACTACAAATAAGACATAATGACTTGCTTAGATTTCCTTTTTTGCAGTGTAGCAGACGCTTTTGTCAAAAGCAACACACAACAGTGGTGAGCAATGTTTTTTGGGTCCAGTGCCTTGCTCAAGGACACGTCAGCATGTGACTGAGGGAACTGGAATTGAACCCACAACCCCGGATTACTGAGCCACAGGTGACACATGTCATCTTTATGTTGTCTTTCTACTGTTATGGCATACACATTTAACTATGACTAAATCTGCTCAGGTTTGACTGAACTAAAATTGTTGTTTAGAAGAAAAATAAATACTTTTACAAGGTGTTTTGGATTTGTGTTGGGTTTTTTTGGCTCAAGGATTTATCACTTATTTATTTAGTCCTGTTCTATAAAGAAAAAAATACCTGTCTTTCTCACAAAGGTCAAATTCATTACTCATGTATAACCTTGCAGCACAGAAATTGCAAACAAAAACTAAGAAATAAATGATCTTTTTGCTTTTGATGAGCTAAAAACTCCCCACACAAGCTCTCACACAAACAGAAGAAGCTGAGGTATATATAGCTCTGGTGGATTTTGTAATCAAACTTGATCTCTTTAACGTTGTGTAAACTCATTTCATCTCTTGATGTCATGTGTTGGTTGTTAAAGCTCTTTATCAGGCCGACAGTAGCTCTTACCTCATCACTGGTCACACACTGCTGGGACAGCTGGTTGAGGTGAGTCCAGACTGTGTTTCTCACAAAGTTAACGCGCTCCATGGCCTGTTTTTCAAACATCTGTGAAATGTAAAAAAAAAAGCCTTTAGATGCTTCACCCAGCATAAGCTGGTTTGAGCTGTTTGGTGTGAACAGTTTTACCTCACAGGCTCTGATGTGCTCCTTCAGCCACTCGTCTCTAACTTTTCCCAGTGTCGTCACATTCTGGTGGTATATCCTGTCTAACAGTCAAACAGAGACATCAGTTTATGGTCGTGGTTAAATGAGCTTCATACACGTCAGTTTTGATGGTGGCTGTGTTGGGGCTTTGCTCTGGTGCAGCTTTGCATGAATGTCTCTATCCATCATGCTTGAGCAAATAATGTAAATGCGCCTGTGGTAAAGAGGTTTAACTCAAACTGAAGGGCTCTGAATTAAACTCTGAGGAGAATATGCAGGTTTTGGGTTTCAAATCAAATTCCGGGCTCTGAGTGTCACCTAAGCGTTTCAAAAGTCTCTGTGAACACTTTCTGTTTGGCACCGTTTAAGGTGACACCTGTGGCTGTAATCCGTTGTGTTTTTCCAAGATGAAGACTCCATTTCCCATGAGCACATGGACCCACAGTTGAAAAGACATGACTTAAGCCTGTGCTCTATCACTCTCCCATTTAGCTTTGAAAGTCCAGCTCCAGTGTCCAACATTACAACAAAGTAAACCTAGGAAATCCTTTTCTCCAATAAATCAATAAATAACAGATCTTACATCTCTCCGCTAAACTGCCTGCCAGTGTGATATCATCACATGGGCATTTGTTCAACATGCAAGAGGGAGTATAAGTAGATTCATGTTCTCCTTAGAAAACACAACCTGATCACAGATATGAGGAAACAGCATTTCAAGATCACTTCAAAAGTCTTTAAAGGGCATTTACGAAATGTTTTGGTCACAATTTACTTTACAGGCCTGCAATTCCCCTCCCCCGATGGTTGGTTGGTTGAAAATTCGCACATTACTTCTTTAACACAACGTCTGAATTTAAATGTAGGCAAGTCACGATCGCTAATTTCTTTGAAATTTCCTCCGAATTTGAAGGTACGTAGGCGAAAATTAAAGAATAATTTATTTCAAATTGCCTCATAATGTATGGAAGTTTGTCCCACTAACATTGTGAAAGTATACTCTGCTATTTCCAGAAGCAGATGATAAATAGCTGCTAATTCACTGAATATGTTTTGAGTAATATGAAGTTAGGTCCATGGTTCCCTGTTGTAGTAATGATAATACTTTTTTAACTAATTGCATGTTTTCATATTCTCAATAAGATGAATGAAGCTGATAAATATCTGTTCATTTTATATACTCACAAGCTCTTTAGTATCAACATGCTCAGTTTAAATGAATGATGCACTTTTGTAATGAGGCCTGTAATGTTTATAGGAGGAATCTATTGTGAAAGCCATCAATAGTGCATTGCTGCATTAGCCTTAACTGATTGTAATAGGAAATGCATGTATTGACCAACTAAAAAACAGAAACCAGCCAGGCACGGTGATAGCCTTGTTGATGCAATTTTTTCCTTGGAACACTTAATTAAAGTGAGCTGTTTCACCTTAACTTCCAGATAATTTCTGCACAGTAGATTGCAGAAATTGTCCTGAAATTTGGGGTTTATTTCAAAGAAGTAGAAAAAAGTTCATGTGATTATTACCTAAATATGAAGAAATCTTCAGACCTTTAACGTAAAGCATTTCCAGCCTTTTCAAACCACAAATGTGAGTCATATGATTGCACTGAGGGTTGAGTGGACTCACCAAAGTTGTGAGATCATGAGAAATATTTGAGCCTGACCAGAAGAGGTGAACTGCCTGACAAGTGTTTGAGTGATCTTGAGCAAGTCATTGAGTAACTTAAGTTGCTCAGTCTGGTACGGTGCATTGCATGTGGGGCCCAACCACAACCTGTGCAGTTCAACCCTGTGGTGCATAGTGGTCACTACAGTGGACACCTATTCAAAAGTTAGCACTGTTTTGCTGTTGTTTTAATTTATAAGACTTCATATACATCAGGTTTATTCCCCTCTGATGCAATCTGTTATAGTGCCCATCATCCATATGTCATAAGAATACCACAGTACTCACTCTTATCCCCTGTTATTGGAAGTTTCTGTTGTTGAGTTATCATGCAAATCATTTAAAAAGAAAAACTGACAAATATTTTGGGTCTGGAGCTTCCCAAGTTTAAAGATTTTACTTAGATTTTTTTAAACACAGCCATCATATTCCCTTAGGCTGACAGTATCTTAACCAAAATATGTGATTTTTATTTTTTTTTTACTTTTATTTATCCTTTATGTAACCTGGAAAGTCCCATTGAGATTAGGAATTTAAAGAAAAACTTCCCAAAAGTTTCAGTACTGTTTGAAACTTGGATTAAAAACCTATTTTGTTAATCTGCAAATCATTTGGACCCTATTTTCTGATCAAAATAGTGTGAAGATGACATCAGGTGTAAAGTGGTCACTACAGTGGACACCTAGTTAAAAGTTATTTACTCCTAAATTCAATGGTTCATGTGGTGGAAATTCATATTACCCTGTGTCTGGATATTTTTATCCTTCTTACGGCCTGAAAAAATGTTTTCAATTTTTAAAAAAAGTTATAGACAAACATTTGATGGTGAAAAAGCTTATAAACTATGAATTATTCAGTGTTAAAATGCATGAAAGGGTTAAAATGTGTTGCAAAGCATTAAAAAAAAGATTATTCATGAAAAGATGTCCAACAAAAAGAAAGCTATGTTTACATTAAGTTCACACTGTTTTATGTTGAATGCTCAGTTACAAATATTTGAAAAAAAAAAATAGAACACTTTTTTTATGCCTTATGACAAACAAAAACACTCAAGGGAAAAATCCTGACACTGGCTTTTATAATCCATGCATCAGAGGGTTAAGTGTGTGAAAGCATGAATTGAATAGAAAATGTAAAGAGTTACATAACTCTGTTTATTGAGTCAAAGATGTCCACAGCAGGCAGTTGACAGTTGTTTTCTAACTTACCTGCTTCTTCTGCGTTCTGTTTGGCCTGTTGTGCTTTGGTGTAGAGCTGAAAGATTGCAAATAAAGAACAGATTAGCAAGAGTTATTTAACAGTGGGTCTAAATTCAACACAGTAAGTCATCTAAACAGGAATTACAGCTGAAACAACAAAATAAATGATTCCGTACTTGTATTTTTCATGAGTTAAATGCTTTGACCTTTGTCCAAATGTGGAGTTCTGCTCCATTGTTGTCACCGTACCTTCTCTATGTGCTTGGCGTTATTCGTGTTCCTGTTCACGTTCTGATCTGCTTCTTCTTTATCTCTGCACTTGTGCTCGTACGTCTTCTTTGTCTGCGTACACAATCACAGTCAGCGTCTCCCTGAAGGCATTCACTTCATTTAGATTCTATTTCAGGTTATTATCATACAGCATGACAGCTACTTCTTCTTTCAAAATATTAATGGTGTTGAATGCTTGCCCCTGTGGTTTGTTTCCCACACAGGCCCTCACAGCTTCCTCCACCAAAGAGGAAGATCGGAGAAGGGATAAGCTTTTCACTGTTGTCAAAACACAACTGAAAGCCCTCTGACATGGCTAACAAAGGAAGCTCTGTGTCACTTTACCAGAATACTTCTGTTTTTTCTCTTACCTCAGACTTTAACTGGAAAAACAATATTTGAATTTTAGCAGTGCAGATACAAATAGTTCACTTTTACTCACATCCATTGTTTTCTTGAACTGTAAAGACTTCTGTTTGTGGAGGGCATCCATCTGCTGCTCGATCTGGAATCAAAGCGTCATTTTAATCAGCAACTTCACATTTCTTACGAAGAGGCTGAATGGCGCCATCGCAAAGCTTCAGTATCAACATGCAAACCTTCTTCCGAGCTTCTTTTTGTTTTTCTCTGAAGTCCTCCAGTTTCTTGGCCTCCTCCCTCATGCTGTGCGCCAGCTGAAGGTGTGACAGACTCACATGTTCAGTCTCTGTGAAGAAAAAACAAAGACATGTTTTAAACTCTGAGCTGCAGCGCCACAGAACAACTGATGACTGCAGCAACACTTACGTAATTTGAACACGTCCAGCGACCTTTTTAGTGTGCTGAAAAGGAAACAGAAATACAAATTCAGACTGAGGTTTTGCTGATATAAACTCTGAATCAAATGAGTCAACCACAAGTCGCTGTATGAGTCGCCTCACAGCACACAAAGAGCGACAGAAAACCTCAGAGCTTCTACCGCTGGTGGCACAATGCAACAATATTAACATGCAGTGGTCTTTTGTGGCATGAACAAGTACAGGTAACACATGACAGATGTGTGCTAATGCAAAGAAAAAGGCTGTAAATAGAAATAACTAAACTGTGCAATTAATTGCAAAGAGAGCCTGCTGTACATGGATGAATCACACGAGTGGCACAAGCTGTTAATGCTGCATTTATGCCCATGCTAAATGGCGTGAACCAGCATTTTGTGCTCTACAGCATTGACTGGCTGCATGTGCACTGCAGTGTGGACCCGCTGCCTACGAAACATGGAGTAGACCTGCTGTCTATGCTACATGGTGTAGATGGGCTACACCTAACAGTGCAGACTGGCAACCCCTCATGCTTCCTGTAAGTGATGTAATTAAGCTGATATTACTAAAAACTCCATTAAAAACCATCAAAAGATTAAGTAATTCATACAAAGTTTTGCCTATTCTATTTGACAAAATTAAGTTTACTGTACTTGGATTTTATTTTCCATGTAAAAAAAAAAAAAGTGGTTTGGACAAAAAGCAATTTTGCTTCAGCAACATAAATAAATTCTGCAAAAAGTTGCCTTAATTTTCCAAAGTAGATGTACCAGGAAATTTTTTATCAGTGTAGGATTTATTAATGACTTATACTATTAAATATGGCTTTAACCCAAGTTACTGCACAAAAAGGACCAGTCCACCTCACAAACTGAGGTCCCCTACAGCAAGTTTAACCAGGATATCAAAAAGATAATAATAAACCAAGCTAACTTGAAAACTAGCTCAGATAATATCTGAACAAAAAAAATGAGTAAAAAAAAAGATGAATTCATGATTATTGGACCTGTATTTTATTGGGGTGTTATATGCATCGTAGTTACAGGTACTACTCAGAAAATTAGAATATCCTGAAAAGGTCAATGCATTTCTGATTCTGTTGTAATTTTGCCGATTATCTAGTGTTAAGTTTCCCCACTCTGTGATGACTTGGGGATCCATGTCAGCTGCTAGTACTGGTCCTCCAAGATTTTACTTTCAGAGGCCTGACATTTTTGTATTTAAAATCCTTTTTTCATTGATTCTATGTAATATTCTAATTTTCTGAGGTTTTGAAATAGAGGTTTTCTTAAGCTGCAAGACTTGATCAGCAAAATCCAAACAAATAAAAACTTGAAATATTTTGATTTGCGCTTTATGTATCTACATGATGTGTCAATTTCACTGTGAAAGCTGAATTGCAGAAATGCATTGACTTTTTCAGGATATTCTAATTTTTTGGGTAGTACCTGTATTTAAAGATTTTTAATGGTAAGCTTATAACAGAAGGGATGAGCCATGATTTTTGAATATTCAAATAGTTTTTAACTCATAAAGGATCTAAAGTTCATGTGACTTCTTACCTACCTTAAGATATATATTTCACATACTGTATAAGGGTTAAGCTGCAGACCTGGCAACACAATGCCTGTTAGATGAGACCATCCTTTATTCATCCCTACATTGTGAAATCTACGGAATTACAAACAAGATCCTTTTTACCATTAGAATACAGGGTGAGCCATAAGTTTCCAAACATAGGAAAATGTATAATATATCATTCTTTTAGAAGATGCATTTGACAAAAGAGCAAAGAATTGAAATTATACTGTTGGCTGGGTTGGGAAGCAGAACTTTAACAGAAAGCATTGAATGAACATCACACATGACACTACGTATGGAAACTTATGGCCCACCAAATATATAAAAATAGAATAAAATGATGCGTGTAACCTGGAAAAAATACACAGATTCAGATAAGATAAGCAAACACTCTCAAAACATGAACTAATCGGCTTATGGGCTTGTGGTAAATGGAGTTTTTCAAAACAGACATCATCCTATTTCTTTTTTATGTTCCTTCCACAGAAAGCAGTGATGATAACAGCTGGAAAACTCTGATGCTCTTAAGCCCCATGCAAACAGAACAGTTGTTAGTCTGAGATGTAAATAATAAACTGTTCTTTTATGAGGTCTGTTGCTAAAAATATCCACTGTGTGGGTGTGTGTGTGCAAAGGACTATTAAAATACAAGAAATATGTAATAAACCAATAAACAAGTGCACAAAAATACCAAGCTGTTAGATGCCAAGAGGTTTTGCACGTAACATCTAGTGAGATGTGTTTTTAATTGAACCAGTAATTAAAACCACACCTGGGATCATGTGACAGTGACACTTTATATGACGGCGCGAGTTTGATGGTAATGACTCCCAGGAGGTGAGCCACTTTCTGAAGAGTTTAAACAACCCGCTCATTAGTTTCTCGGATGAGTAGCAAAACTCCTTCCCCAATTTGCAGCATTCCAGGAAGCTGTTTGCTTACTGTGACTCGCAGAAATAAAAAAGAAATAAAAAGATAAAAAATAAATAAGGGAGAGGAAGAAAGTATATAAGCCAGGTGGCAGTAAAACTGATTTGGTTCTTTGAGATTCAGAGCCAGAGAAAACTGCAGTGACTGGGTTGTCAGAAGTGAGTCAACAAAACTTTGTCAAAGTAGCATAACATAAATCTACAACAGCTACACACAATATGAATATTGAATAATACACTCACCAGCCACTTTATTATTAGGCGCACCTGTCTAACTGCTTGTTAATACAAATTTCTAATCAGCCAATCACATGGCAGCAACTCAATGCATTTAGGAATGTAGACATGGTCGAGACGATCTGCTGCAGTTCAAACTGAGCATCAGAATGGAGGAGAAAGGTGATTTAAGTAACTTTGAATGTGACATGGTTGTTGGTGCCAGACGGGCTGGTCTGAGTATTTCAGAAACTGCTGATCTACTGGGATTTTCACACACAACCATCTCTATAGTTTACAGAGAATGGTCCCAAAAAGAGAAATATCCAGTGAGCGGCAGTTCTGTGAGCGAAAATGCCTTGTTGATGCCAGTGGTCAGAGGTCAGAGGAGATTGGCCAGACTGGTTTGAGCTGATAGAAAGGCAACAGTAACTCAAATAACCACTTGTTACAACCGAGGTCTGCAGACGAGCAGCTCTGAACGCACGACACGTGGAACCATGAGCACACCAGTGGCCACTCATGTCATCATGAACACCTGGAGGGCTGGTGCAGAGACAACAACCTCTGCATCAATGTGAAGAAGACGAAGGAGATGATCGTGGACTTCAGAAGGAGCAGACATCTCCTCCCCTCCCTGCACATGGGAGGAACAGCGGTGGAAGTGGTCTCCAGCTACAAGTATCTGGGCGTGCACATCTCGGACGACCTCACCTGGAGCACCAACACTTCCTCTCTGGTCAGGAAGGCACACCAGCGCCTCTACTTCCTCAGGAGGCTGAGGCGCGCCGGACTGGGGAGCTCAGTCCTGACGGCGTTCTACAGGTGTGCGGTGGAGAGCATCTTGTGTTCCTGCATCACTGTGTGGCACGGCAGCTGCTCTGTGG
>RPOG01002941.1:0-31990 GCA_008086565.1 Thalassoma bifasciatum | reverse complement strand
GACCCCACCCGACAAATGCTCACTGCAACATTTGCACAGATTATTATTTTATTCTATCTATTTATTAAAAAGGCTAGTTGATTGTGTTCTTCTTTTATTCTCTTTTTTATTTGTATATTTGTATATATTTATTTATACTCATTTCTTAAAATTGGACTTGCTCCGGGACCGGTGACCAAATTTCGCTCCATCCATGTTTAACATGTGTTGAATGACAATCAAACTCCTTGAATCCTAGAATCCTTGAATGTCAGCTAAGAACAGGAAACTGAGGCTACAATTCACACAGGCTCACTAAAGCTGGACAATAGAATATTGGAAAAATGTTGCCTGGTCTGATGAGTCAGAATTTGGCGTAAACAACATGAAAGCATGGATCCATCCTGCTTTGTATTAACGTTCAGGCTGGTGGTGGTGTAATGGTGTGGAGGATACTTTCTTGGCACACTTTGGGCCCCTTAGCACCAATTGAGCATTGTTTAAAGTCCACAGTCTACCTGAGTATTGTTGCTGACCATGTCCATCCCTTTATGACCACAGTGTACCATCTTCTGATGGAAACTTCCAGCAGGATAATGCATCATGTCATAAAGCTGGAATCATCTTAGACTGGTTTCTTGAACATGACAATGAGGTCACTGTACTCAAACAGCCTCTACAGTCACTAGATCTCAATCCAATGGGGAACCTTTGGGATGTGGTGGAACGGGAGATTCACATTATGGACGTGCAGCACCTTGTTGAATCTATGCCACGAAGGATTAAGGCAATTCTGAAGGCAAAAGGGGATCCAACCCCGTACTAGCAAGGTGAATCTAATAAAGTGGCCACTGAGTGTATGTTGCATTGTGATGTCATCGCAAATGTTGGGGCCTAAAAAATTATCCATTTATAGGCCCAAGGGTCACTCCTGACAAAGTCTGACAGTAAAAAAAAAAAATACAATAAGTAAAGAAAATCTTTCTTTACCCACAATCAACTGTCATGATACAAACAGAAACATGTTAGTTGCTCATATTTGCAGATGAGACAACACATTTTATTCTTCTCATGCAATCAAAGGCTTTTTTCATGTAATTAAAGACGACATGCAGATAAAAAATATTCAAGACCTCAACATTTTTTCAGGGGTTCCCATCTGCATGTTGAGAGAAATACTGATAGAAAAGTATTGTTCGTTTGCAGGACACCTCAAACAGAAAGCATTATTCACACAGCACTATCACTTTAAAGATTTATACACTGCCCTTCTCTGTCGCCCTCCCCCATTAGTCTTCCTTCCTCTTCCCACCTCAAAAACACCTCTGAGTGTCTCTCAGTGTGACCACAAAGCTGAATGGGAACTAGACTTGCTGATGCACAAACTAAATGTCCACACTGACAACAGGCTGTGACCAGTTTGCTTTTGTTTTTGCACTTAGATGACAAAAATAAAAGAAGCTGTGCCAGTTTCTGTGGTGATAGTCTGTACACAGATCAGGTCATAGACTCAAAGTAATTATAACATCTCAGCTCAGAGGTTCGCTTACTTCATCTCATTGTGTCCACACACCTTCTTGGACAAACCCAGAAGATCTTTGGCATATTTTTCTTCAATTGATGCCCTGTAAGAAAGAGAACCAGGAAAAGAAGCGTTAACACTTTAACACAGACACACACAGTGGGGATATTTAGAACAGATGTCATTAAAGATAGTTTATAATTTACATCTCAGACTAACAACTATTCTGTTTGCCTGTGGCTTAAGAGCATCAGAGCTCTCCAACATTTTTCTCATCACTGTCTTCTTAAAAAAATCTATTTACATTGAGCCCAGTTGTTCACAAGTTTCGAGTCATATTCAAGGATTTCTTGTTTGTTTTGCCACTTCATTGATTTAAGTGGGAATCACTGTTGTTCTTACATCCAAAGTAAAGATTTTCTCAACTGGAATGGAGGGAAAGATTCAACTGGATCATAAGAGAAAAGACTAGAGATGATAGAGAGGGTAGTTGAATCTATAAACACTGTGTTCAAATATGTCATGCTCTGACTGTTTCTGGTCTTTTATATCTGTGACAATCGTTCCATGTCACTGTTAACCTCCTTGCACACCAGTTTCCTCCACTTCACAGTTTAAGTGTGCAGTGTTGCATGCAGACAGATTTTATGGTGTCAGAGCAGGTGATCTGAAGGCAGCTTTCATCTTTTTTATACCAGTTTGCAGCTCCATGAGGCAGGCAAATACAAGCACTAGATTGGAATTTAAATTATCAGTATTTATTAATGGGTTGGGATCAGAGCCCAATCAGCTGATTAAGACTTCATTCACACAGGTGTAGTTGCCAATAAGGAAATAAGTTCTGTCAATAATTTCTAGTCACAATGACCTGAATGTCTTTTGGTTTTATTGTTTCTGCACTATGAGGAAGTTAACAGGAATACTCCTGACTATCATATAACAGGATGCTGTCAAAGAAAAACATATCTGGTGCCATTGTTGCATGCATTTAAACAGAAAACCTGTAACTCATTTATGAATCTCCCTCACTCTCATTTTTGAAGAGCTGAAAGTTACAACAACAATAAGTTCAAAAGTTCCATGTTCACTTTTTTTACATCTCAACCTAACATGGTATTTATGACGCTCTCCAGGTTATACAATAACCTTTAGTCTATATGTTTCTGGGTGGTTACCATGTCATTAATGTGATGTAGAGGTTACCACACAGAGGCACTGTCATTGATCAATGGCTGATTGTTTCATTCCTGGAGTGCTAACATACCTAAGGAAGGAGTATTATAGTTTAACAATCTTTAGACATTTACATGAAGTCATAATGTTTGAAGTTCAGAATGAACATGTGCAGATTTTCACACCTCTACATATTCATACCAAGTGAAAATCCCTGAATTTGTTTGTAAACATATCCAAACCCCCCATTCTATAAAATGGCACCAGATCTTCACAAGAGGTGTAAAAAATAAGGTCATCACCAGGGCTGAACGATTTGCAAAAATAATCTTATTGCGATTATTTTTCCCTATATTGCAATTGAAATTTATGTTGCATTTATTTTCAGGTTCCTCGTGCGTTGCTAAACAAACACAAGCAATAAATCACTCTCTTTTTAAAAAGCACTACATTCAATAAGAAGAACTAGAAGACTACATAACCTCGAAAAAGGAGAGCTATTTGGATTTACATAAGAAATTTGATTTTAAATTGAAATTTGAGGCACTTGAAAAGTTTCATGTTCATGCAGTTGATACTGTTTTTGCTTCTTGTGAGTGCTTTTTGCCCATTTTAATCACTTTTTACTCTTTCATTTTACCACTTTGGAATGACATTTTTGCTAATGTCTGACTCTTTTCCAAGTTTCCCCTCAATTTTCAGCTATTCTCACCCATTTTTGCTGCTTTTTGACAATTTCTTGCCACTTATTGTTGTTTTTTCCACTTTTCACCTTTTAAATAGTTTTCTCTTGCAAAGATAGTTTACAATAATTTGGCCCTTTGATTGAGCATGGTTCAGTGAAACTGGTGCAGAGCATAAAACATCCAAAGCAAAACAATTTATTCTGAGACATTTCAGCTTAAAAATTGCACTCCATGCAATTAGAATATTGCAGTAGGCCATATTATAATTTATTCTAATTTGTGATTAATTGCCCAGCCCTGGTCAGGATCTCTAAATGGTTCATGATACCTTGGAGCCTTCTGGAACAAAGGTCAGCCCATAGCCCCGCCCCATTCAGAAGGCTGGCCAATCAGAGGGAAGGGGGTTTGTGGTATGGGGGGACTATAAGGAACCATTCACACAGCATTTCGGGTTAAAAGCAAAAAGCGTCTTTGCTTTTCAGCCACTTGTTTACATGAAAAACAGCTTTCTAGTGAACCGAAAATGCAAACTTTTGAAAAACAATCTGCAGAGTTAAATTTTTCTGTAACTCTGAGGTCACTGTTACCATGTAACTGTAGTTTTCAGTGGAAAAGCTGACGTTTCACATGTGCATGACACTTTTATTTCGCTGTAGCCATCCACGCACAAGACAACAACAAAAACGACCACTGTGTCATACTTGTGCTGCTGAATCACAATTGCTGAATCTACAGACTGCCTTTCAACAAAATGTGCATCTTTAGCATCATTTCTGCAATCAGCGAAGATATATATACACCAGATGATCAGCCTCTGAGCCTCTACTTCAGCCTGTAAACATTTATCTTGTAAACAGCTTCTGCAGTTATATCACCAACTCCAGGCCTGTCATGCACACTCCAGTGTTTTTAGCCCATCAATATTACCAGATTTTTTTCCCACACATTTTTGATGTTTTCATGTAAAACATTGATGTGCAAATGGAGCCTTAAAGAGACAGCAGCTAAAATGAAGAGTTACAGACAGAGGCTAAAACAAGAGTTTTCTAAAACATCAAAGAGAAAAACAGGGAATATTTTGAGCTGAAAATCATGTAAAGCTGCTACTGGGACACCAGACCAGAGGTGTAGACTAAGACTAAAAGAGTGATAACTCTTTGAGTGATGACTGTCAGAAGATTTTTGTTTGAGCTGAGAAAGTCACCTGTTAATCCTGTGGTACGAAGTGATCACCACAGTGGACACCTTTTTCAAAGTTATTTACTCCTAAATTGGTTCATGTGGTGGAAATTCATATTAGCCTGTGTCAGTGTATTTTTATTCTTCTTAAGGCCTGAAAAAATGTTTTCAATTTTTTTCCCAACATATATATATATATATAGTTTTAAAAATGTTATAGACAAACATTTGAGGGTGATAAACTATAAGTTATTCAGTGTCAAAATGGATGAAAGAGAGTTTTGCAAAGCGTTTAAAAAAGATTATTCAGTTACAAATATTTGGAAAAAAAATGAAAACTTTTTTTCATGCCTTAAGACAAGTAAAAACACTCAAGGGAAAAATCCTGACACTGACTTTCATAATTAATGCATCAGAGGGTTAATCAAACTATTATGGTATAAGAGGGTAATGAGCTGAACGAAAACATAGATATACGTGAAATAAAACATCTGCAGTATGCAAATGTGAGACACGCTCCAGACATTCAAAGGGGGGGGGGGGGCAACGACAATTTAATCACATCTCAGTTCAAACGCAACCTACAAACAAAACAGAAAAATTACAAAAATCAAATGTTAAAATATTCTATGAATTCTGGGAGGTCAGTTGCTAGAGAGAGGCACCAGAGAGAAAGATGAGGAGACAGGGGTCATAGGTTAGAACTGAACCCCCTGTTGGAGGACTGAATCCTTTGTAAACCATAAACTCAAACCTGAGCCCGCAATATGATGTCTAATGTTATTTTCTTATTATACACTTTAAAGTGTTTTTTATCACGTGATGATAACTTTACCTTTTTGTGGTAGCTCTTGCTTTGGGCTATTTTGGGAAGATACTTTCATAACATCCTCTTTTGAAATATTTCCATTCCTGTGTTTTATTGCACTGAAGCGAAGCCTCTGCTTTGCACTTAAATCATCAACATCACACATCATTTAAATTTTTGAACATCAGGGCCGCAGTGGAACCAGGAGAGGTTTATGTCACCTGCTGCCAGTGGGACCTGTGTGTGTGTGTGTGTGTAGAGAGGTGGAGGGATTACTAATCTCAAGAGGAAGTAGGAAATCCAAATTCAAATGCCAAACTTTATATGGGTCCATTATAAACTCCATCGAGATAATGCTGCATAATGTGGGATTTGTTTTGACAAGTTTGGAGCTTCAGGACTTTAACCCTGTAAAGCCTGACCTATCAAAAAATTGTCAGAAAATTCCAGTTTTTGGGAACTGATATGTTTATTTACTCTTATAACAAAATCCACAAAAAATTATGGCTTTATCATTTCATTCATGATATATTTCTTGTATCACATTTGACACTGGGCAATTTTGCGTACTATTTTATCTATTTTATTAAAGTATTTTAGTAAATATGCGTTTATTTCATGCAGAAAACACTTAAAAGTAACTATTTTGGTGTAATTCTTGCTGCAACTTCTTGATAATAAAGCATCGATTTTCCTGAATATATGTAAGTGGATGATTTTATGAGAGCAGACATTTTGAAAAAGGGCCAAAATACAACTTCAGCTGACTGTAGTGATAGAATATGTTTTTAAAATATTTGTAACAGGTTTTTAAATAAACTATTTATCATGTTAATGATTTAGAGGTCTTTGAATACATGTATCAAATATGATACATTTGACTTTTTAGGTTTAATACAGATAGTTTCCTTCTATAACGCCTCCAATTTCTATGTATTATAACATTTTAGTTCATGCATACTCATTCCATGTTTGGAAACAGAAGCTTTTAATGCTCCAGGAGAACGACCAACTTCACTTTCAATCTAAATGTTATGAGAAACTGTAAACTTCCTGCTCTGGTATTTATTCCTTAATATGGTTTCTGTGCCTCCACGTGCTGCACATACTCTCCTTCAACAGCTTCTCATAAAGTAGCGTGATTATTTCTCTTCGATTGCTTCATATTGGAACTGTCACCCACTCCTCTGCTTGCTCTTTCACTTATAAATCCCACAACTTCCCATTATAATAACTGCAGAGTCTAAAGACTGTTTCTTTTCTTTCTGGCTTTTCTGTGAACTCTCCCCACTTAACCTTTGTGCTCTTGTCAAGCATTAATAAAGCAGTTTTATTTATGGTGTCAGACATTTGATAATCTGCTGTGAAAATACATTTCATTGTGATCAAAACCAAGATAACTACAAAGATTTGTGACTTGAACTTCGTTACACTGTTTCTATCTCAATGCATATTGCACTTATAAAACTTTCTGGTTTCCTTATAGATGTAAGATCTGAAGTACCACAGAATTAATTTACAGCCAGCTTATGATCTTTGAGCTAATAAACTAAACCTTCTCACAGAAGTGTTGTCTGTTTTGCATCATGATAAATATAGAAGCTGTTATTACCTGGCTTTCATATACTCCTCCACCTCTTTGCACGTCCTCCTGCCATCGTTCAGGTACTGGATGATGGCGTCATAGCCGATAGTGCTGGTTAGATCAGAGTTCTGTTGATGAAAAGGAAAATATTTACTAACAGTTGAGGCATTTTATATTATGTGTACAATTTATGGGTTTCCAGACATACAACCACAACCATCTCTCTGTTTAACCCATAATCCTTTACTTTATGGCTGTGTCTGAACTTGTTTAACTCCAACACTTGACTTTCTAAATCTACTCTACACACAGTCAGAAACATACACTTAGACACTATGATCTTAAACACTGTGTGTAAATTGATGTTTTGACATTACATTACTCCGTAATTGAGTTAAGCTCAGTTTGTAGCATGTAATCAACACTGCAGATGTTAAAATCAGCAAGATGTTGACTTTGACTGCATAGAAGAAGCCTTGGTGTTCAATCATAATAATAATAATAATAATAATAATAATAATAATAATAATAATAATAATAATAAACTCTTTAGGCTAATTTAAAAATGTCATTACTAGATAAATCCTATAATGAAACTTACACAATTATCAGTTTATGCACTTTTAAAACGTGATTTTAGACAGGCTCTAGACAGGCAAGAGTAAAGGTTAACTTTTCAAAAAGGGATACTGGAACTTCCTTTATTTTCATTTTTATTTTATACCAACTCAGACATAGGTAAAATTACTTATTCAAGACTTTTAACTGTTTATTTTCCATCACTTATGTCCTTTTATTTCTCACCTGACACAATAAAAATCACTTACCAAAAAAAGAAAATGAATTAAAACATATTCCAAGTCACTACTTCACAAGTTACATAGAGTATTTCCAACTTCTAGAGAGACTTTGACTTTCTAAGTAAATAAATATTTAAAAAGTTAAAGTGAAATTAAAAAACACACACAGTGGAACAAGACTCACCCAGAAAAAGTCTTTGAAATGAAGGTTTTTCATGTTTGAAACGCACAGAGGAAGTGTAGTTTCTCAGGTCTGCTCTCACACTGACTTTGGCTGTTTATCTCTTGACTGTTAAAGTCACACAGACGCACTGGGCTGGGTGCGAGGGAAACATTAACACACTAACGGTCCATGTGCTCACTGTGAGAAGGCTGCCATCCAGTGGTGAATTGAAGTATGTACATGTTTCACACATCAGCAGTTAAGTGTGGTTGTCTCACAATTAAATTCTAGAGTTCCTACAAAGGTTAGACAGAAGCTCAAAGTCTTATATTTGAATGTGTTTCCTCTTTAATTTTATAAACCTGGAAACATGAGTGTCCAAATCATCAGGCGCATGAGGCCCAGCAGCTGAACTACATTTATTATTTCAAGCTGACACGTGACTGTATGTTTAGTTTACCTTTGAGGGTGTAATTAAACTTCTAAGGAATTGTAGGCTGTATATGTCTCAGTTTGGAGACTGGATCAAACATGGTTATCCTGTGCGTGGTGTGTAACGGTCACAGTTCAGTCTCAACTCGTGACAACAAGGATGAGAACAGAGATTGTTTTGACAAAGATTATAGGAAGACAGTTTTGAGTGTTTGCGTGTGTGTGAATGAGTGTGTCTGTGTCCTTATGACAACATCAGAAACAGTGTGCACATGAGAAACAGAGAGAAGCAGAAACAGTGGTGCATCAGGATTGATTGGTTGACACCATCAGACCAAGGCAATCTTTTTGATCTGTTTTAGTGTTTTATGGTTTAATTATTGTTTTACTTATTGTTCTTAAATTTTTTTTTAGGAACAATGAAACAATGAAACAACAACTTAAGTGTTATATATGATTTTTATCTTTGTTTCAGTGTTTCTTTCCATATGTGTACAGCACTTTGTTTTCAGCTATGGTTGTTTTTTAAAGTGCTCTATAAATAAAGTTGAGTTGAGTTGAGTTGAATATAAAAACTACCTGGTTAAAAATCTGATCTGACTCTGAACTCTCTCATCGGCTCTGAGTCTAACCCTCTAGTTATCTTAGGGCCAAATTGACCTAATTCTAATGTTATTTTGTTATAACTTTGGTTTCCTTTCATAGAATTGATTGAAAATTACAGGGATGGTTCCATGCTTTATTTGCATATAAAATTAGTTGTAACTATTCCTTTAGAATTAGGTGTTGTTGTTTTTTTGGTTTGTTTGTTTTTTGTTTTTATCTAATTAAGGCATCCTGCTGCCATTAAAACAATGAATTCATGGCAAATCAATATCATGCCTAAACTTTTACATTTACCACTGTGATAATACATCAACATATTTCTGATAATAAACTTAGTGAAAGAAAAGAAAAGTTTCTGCTTTTGTCTACACAAAAGAGAGGTCTACTTTTATTTAAATCTATTGGTCTATCGGTAACACTTTAGATTAGGGAACACATCTTCACCATTAATTAAGTCCTTATTAACATGCATATAAGCAGCTCACTAGCCCCTAGTTCGTATTTATTAAGCTCGCATTAACCCCTTCTTTTACCTCTATTGCGCCATGAATTCAGACTTTTCCATATATTAACTCCAAATTATTACTTATTGACTATAAATTAATGAATATGTGTTCCCTAATCTAAAGTGTTACCGGTCTATCATACCACGTAACAAAAGTAATTGTTACATACATGTGAATATGTTAAAATCATTGTCTCTAAAAAGGAGAAACAAAAACATTTGGAGAAAATGTTATACCTTGTACTTTATAAACAGTCAGAACTGACAGTGTAGAGTGAATCTGAATATAATACAAAGGTTAATTCAAACACAGAGTCAAATTACTTCCTCTGTTTATTTTGGCTGCATCTGTTGGCACAGATCTAAAACGTGTTTTTGCTGACATAGTTTGTCAGCATCGGTGACGCACAAGACAAGTGGAGTAAAATAACTTGCTTAATATCTACTTAATGCAAAACAATTCAACAACATTGATTTATAATCATCAAACAATACGCTGAAGAAAAGAAAAAAACAGTTATGGGACTTAAATAAAGAACAAAATGTGAATGGATCAGGAAACTACTTTTAACTGTTATAAAATAAATGAACCACAGGTACACACACACACACACGTACACACACACACACATTGCAGATACATTAAAAAATAAAAACATCAGTATACCCATGGAAAGGTTCTTATTTTGGGAATTTCTTCACCATCATTAGTAAAAAGTGTTCATTGTGATTATTTCTGAGCCAATTGTACTGGTGTATCACATTAACTTGTTTGTGTTGTCATACAGTATTAGCATGTAAATCCTGGTGAGGAATAATTAAAGCTCTGAACCCTCATATTGTCTTAAGATTTACTCTGCACCATCAGTTCTAACTGCTTATAAAGTACAAGGTGTTACATTTTCTCTAAATGTTTTTGTTTCTCTTTTATTAGTGAAGATTATTTCAACATATTCATGTATATTTAACAATTACTTTTGTAATATATGGTTTAAAAGACCTTGTTTACATTTTTACACTTATTTTTGAGTAGAAAAAAAGCAGAAATGGTGAATTTTTACACTAAGGTTGTTATCAGAGGTACAAATGTTGATGTATTATCACAGACAGGAAGGAAATCAGTTAAGAATGTTTAATGGAAGCAAGATGCTTTAGGATTTAATAAAACACATTATTCAACAGAAATAGCCACAACTTATTTTACTTGCAAATAGCAAAGTTAGGAGCCATCCATGTAATTTTGAATCATTTCTATGAAAGAAAATCAAAGTTATAACAAAATAACATTTAAAATTGGGTCAAATTGGGCTGATATAATATGTTACCTCACTGTCTGCTTATTTTTCCATGTATGTAACAGTCTGAGCTGTTCATATATTATGTAATCTAAAACCTGAAGTCACTGAGCACCTGATGATGACCTCTGACAACAATGTGACTGAATAAATGAGGCCAAGTGAGTGACTTGTTTGGGCAGACGTGATGAACAGTAAAACAGGAATGACAGAAGTAAGAGGTTGCAGCAGGTCAGGAGGGAAAAACCAGGATCTTTACAGAAACTGAACAGGAATATCGACAGTGATCATTTCTGGGAGGAGACTGCATTTTCTGGGAATTCAGAGCTACAAATGCCCCATAACATGATTTTAAAAATTTCAGAACACAGTAGAGGATAGACGACTTGATTAAAGTGATTAAAAAAAAAGGTGCAGAAAAGGACAAAAATGGAACATAAAAATTGTTAGGAATACAGGATAAGAAATATTTGGGGCAAAACATTTTCACACACACAAATGCCTTTTTTTTAAATCCAAAACTTTAAAATTTAGTCAAGCATAAAACAGCTCAACTGTTATACAAAGCAAAAAATAAAATTATACCAGAAAATATTAAGAAACTGTTTTATGAAAGAGAGGGGGGTTATAACTTAAGGGGAAATTTAGATTTAAAGGTGAGAAGTGTGTCACAGTAAAGGGAGTTTGATTGTGGAATAGACTGAGTTCTGAATTTAAACAAAGTTTGAGTAGAAATTTAAAAAAAAAAAAACACAAAGAAAATATTTTCAAGAATTATACCAATGAATAAATAAAAACATAAGATGGTTTATTTCTATATTTATAGTCTATTGTACATTCAATATGTTGCTAAATACTGGTTAATTTTGTGCAATTATTTCAAATAAGAACAAGTAAAATTTAACAGGGGTAGGATTAAATAAGTGTGTGCTTCTGCCTACTCCCTTTCGAGCATGTAAACTGAGAGACAGAAGAAAATGCAGATTTAGGATACTGTCTTTTTTTCTATTTTTATGTAATTTCTTTTTTAAATTTTGATTATCACTTATTGTATTTCTAACAGTTTTCTTTCCTTTTTTTCTTGATTCAGTTTGCCATGGTCAAAATGGATAGATAAAACAAAATAAACTAAAATAAATAAATAAATAAAAATGAAAAAATGTGGTTTGCCTGTCAAAATAGTCTTGAAAAGTAAAATCCAGATCCTGCCATAAAATCATCCTGACAACCCATGGTCTGAAGCAGAGTTTTCTGATATTTATACTGAAATATTACTGCAGGAAACTGATCACTTATCATCTGGTATAAGGAGACACCTGAAGGACAGGTGAGCTTTGATTTCATCAGTCTGTGATGTTGGAACAAGGAGGTTTGAGCAGAGATTTTTGCAGAAAAACCCAAAAGAAATAGTCAACAAAAAGGGCATTCATGTGTTACTTTCTCGGTTAATTAATATGTCAGTAAGAGACACTGACCCCTGGGTAATTTTAACGAAATCAATAACTGTTGTCTCATTGCTAATGAAAGTTATCAATCTTGATTTTTGCGCGCTATAAAGTTATCTGAATATCTCAGAACGAGTTTTGTTCTTTTGCAATAAATGAGAAAAATAAGTTGAGACCTTGAGAAAACATGTAAAATCATTTTTTGTGAAAAACAAACAAAACTAAACAAAACACAAATAAAAAAAAATGAAATAAAATGTATTCAATGAACTTTTAGGTAGGGATGCTTAATATTAGCTTTTCTGCCAATATCCAATATTCTGATATTGTCCAACTCCTAATTTCTGGCACTGATATTACCAGATAGTGATATGTGCAGGCTTTTACACCAAAACTGTTGGCTCACAACAGAACATATGGCCTATTGTGGAATTAACACTTTGTGCTCAATATTGTGGTGATGACCCACTGGGGGCATATTTAAATTCAATATGACTTTTCAAATGTACACACTCTGCAAAATAAGAGAATAATTTCAACTTAAGATTTTGGTTAAAAAAGTGCCCATGTGACACTGCCATATCTTATCAGTAACAAAATAATGCAAATAAAAACAAGAAAGGCACAAAAATATGTAGAAAAAAAACAGACTAAAAAGTGAAGCTCCAAGAAGACTGATGCTGATTGGTTAATGTGAGTGGGGTGTTTCTTTCCCCCCATACATCTTAGCATTGTCACAATGTATGCAATACCTCTTTTTATCAATGACATGGACAACAGAGCTGGACAGTTATACGCCATACGCCATAAAGCGTGTGCTCGTAAATGTCCCATGCTGAGTTCATGCAGGCTCAGAAATGCTAAAGACTTAAGAAAAGACATCAGTTATTAAAAAGCCCAGTACCAATAATTTCCAATATCACATTTTTAAGCCAATATCTACCAATCATATCGGCCATCCCTACTTTAAGGGCTTCCTTACAACAGCTTCCATCAACACTTAAAGAGGAGGACTTTAACTCTAAACCTCCACTCTGGGTTAAAGGTCAGAGATTTTTGAGCTTGGCTGTCAGTTTCAATTTTTGTAAGTTTCACTTTCAGTTTGAGTTTGTGACTGAGTGATGAACAGGTTAAATGTTGTTCTTTGTTTGATCATGTCTGAATTTTTTATGGCATCAGAAATAAGACTTCATTCATGTTTTGAGTTTTGCAGCCTAAAGCCCTGTTGACATTTGTACTTAACTCTCTGCAAACGTTTTATTATGAAAGCGCTTACGTACAGACCTCATGACTCCCTGTTTCACTTTAATGACACAAACTCACATCACAGGACTGCTTTCGACAAACCGGTGAAACTAACCTGTCTTACCTGTTGAGTGTCAGACATCATACTGTCTGTGTTTAATAATTACTTTGTTCTCACCCTCTAAGGCATGAAAACCTCTTTTGGCCTGTGCAGCTTCCAGACAGTGGAAAAAAACACGAGGTCTCTAACATCCTCAGACGACTTATACAAGAGAACCTCACAACAAGGAGAGAAAAACAGCACACACAGTTTGTTGACATGGTGGAGATAGCACATGACTAAAGTCTGTCCAGGTACAGTAGCTCTGATAAGAATTCATCATCATCATCTGACCCATAAAAGTTAAGCAGAGGAAGGACACGGAGATTTACAACACACGTTATCAGCTCAGAGCCTCCTGCAGCCTTTAGACTTTTCTCTGCTCAACCAGATTGTGGTTAAATGTGAAGATTTCAGGGCTGAACTTTGTGCTGCTTTTTTTTTCTACAGTACGGCATCAATAAAGCATCACACTACAAAAAGCATTTGTATCATAGTAAAAATGTACTTGCCAACTTTTCCTGAAATGAGAACATCATAATACAAGAATCAATATTTTTTCTTTTCTTTTTTTCCTCAGTTTTGCAATTTTTTTTTCACTTTACAAAATAATTCATGCATCATTTTTGTCTTTTAATATCTTAACCCTCCTGTTGTCTTCAGATTTACTCCGCACTGTCTGTTCTGACTCCTCATAAAGTACAAGGTATATGTATTTCGGTGTATATATATTTCCTCCAAATATTTTTTTCCTCCCTTTTTTCTCCAAGATGTTTCTAACATATTCACATAAATTTAGAAATAACCTTTGTGATATATATGGTATGATAGAACTTATTTACATAAAAGTATACCTCTATTTGAGTAGAAAAAAAGCTAAAATTCTAAAAAAAAATGTTGCTCTATGATTATTTTCAGAGGTGCATAAACTGATCTTATATCACAAACAGGTATTTGTCAAAGTGATGGCGAAAATGTTTTCAAATCATTTAAATTTCTTTAATGGCAGCAAGAGGCTATAAATTTATATAGAAAAATACATCATTTGACAATTATAGTCAAACTTAATTTCAAAAGTAAATAGCATCGCATGGAACCCTCCATGTAATTTTCAATCAATTCTGTGAGAGAAAAACAAAGTTATGACAGACCAACTTTTGAAACTGAGTCAAATTGACCAGAAAAGAACAAGAGGGTTAAAATGAAACATTTTTCTGGACTTTTCTGGTGAATCAGGTTCATAATGAGCCTAATAAGACAACTTTCTGCTTGAAATAAGACATAAACTTGCTTTTGGATTAATTAATTAAAAAATCTATTTATATATTTATTTATTTATTTTGCAGTATGTTGAAAGTTGTTTGGTCTCTGCAGTACTTATTTCACATAAAAGTTTGTTTGCTAACAAATAGATGTCTCGTTTTATTAGAACCCGTTCCCTACACTTTGAGTGAAGTTGTAGCCTTTTGCTGAATTTTGTAGGTTACTGATATTTTTCTGAGGAATTTCCCCTATGTGTTGTGTTTTTTAACCAACTTTTACCAGGTTTCCCCTGTTATGACCAGTGACCTCTTTTTCAAGCCAAGCCTGACCAACAATGGCAACAACACAAAGTTTCACCATCAAAACAATCAGATGTTTACAGAACTAAAAGATCAAAACATGAACACACAGGAAGTAATTTAAAGTCCAATCGGTGAAGAATACCTGAAAGCTTTCCTTCCCACTTCACTCCTGACTTTAGGAACAAAAAACTGCAAAATGCTAAATAGATAAAGTATTGAAAAGAAAGAAAGAAATTCCAGGATTTCATCCAGAAATAGAATGGGATAAACTAATGACAGAGCTGGTATGTTCACAAAGCATCATATTTGACACACTCTTCTTTTGGAAATATCAGAACTTGTTCATAAAATAAAGTCTTTCTAGTTCCTCCAGATCTGATGCTCTTCTGGTGTAGACCCTGGTCTTCAGTTCAGCTCCTTTCACAGGTCTTTGATTGGGTTCTAGTCTGGATTTGTGCAGTCCAGACAGTAAAGTTCACTTTGGTTTTCTGGAGCTTGTTCTTCACCAGGAACCACAAATGTTTTGGTTCATTGTCATGACACAGACCTAGTTTGGCTTCTGACTGCTTGAGGTTTTCTTCCTTAATCTCTTTATATCCTTCTTTCCTCATGATTCAACCTGCTATCAAGTGACACCTCAGTGTTGGAGCTGGGCTTTTGATACTGAGTGTAAAATGTAGGACACCCTTCAGTTCGATCCGGATCATTGATAACAAACTGTGAGTGTTATAAAGTTCATGTATGGGTAAAGCTCAGCTGTAGTTTTTGCTTTGGCTCAAGACAATGGTGACTTTTTGAGGGGGTTTAATGATTCTGACCATAGTAGTTGATGAGAACCTCGGTCTGAACCAGAATATCAACCTATAGTTACACCGTCTTGTTTTATGCTGCTGAGAAAAACATCAAAAATAGGGTCACTTTTACCCGGGAAAGGTCTTGAGGTTTTCATTCATGTTTTTATTTCTCTCTCTTCTGTACACATGTATAAACCAACACAGTGTGCAGAAGTTTCAGCTGGACCAGAACGCAGCAGCCCGACTCCTCACAGGATCCGAGAGGAGAGAGTGTATAACTCCTGTTTAAGCTTCCTTTTACTGGTTCTTCATTAATTTTAGAATTGATTTTAAGATTTGTTTTCTTTTAAAACACTCTGGATTTGCCCCAGGATACATTCCTGATGTCCTCACCTCACATGTACCTGGTTGTAACTTAGACCACGCTCTGCTTTTTCATCCCAAAGTCAAAGCTGAGGACAAAAGGTGACCTTTGACCCTCTCTGTCAGAGCTCCCACCCTATCTGAGGAGATCAGAACGACAGACTTTCTGTCCTCTTTTAAATCTCTTTAAAAAAACATATTTTTACAGATGTGCTATAACAGGACATTTGATTGAGTTTTAACTATTGAAACACTGTTTTCAAACTTATTTAACTTTCAACTTCTCTTTGACAGTGTCATGGGCAGGGTCTAAAAAACCCCTCTCTTTTGTTATATTAATAATTGTAATGTTGTTGTTGGTTTTATGTTTTCCTTATTTTTCTTTTGCTTTTTTCTTTCCTCTATTCGGGGTGGTTTTCAGCCTTTTATGAATTGTTGTAATTTTTGTACTAAAATGAGTGAATAACTGTTAAAACAAGTTACTTTAGTTATCTCACATGTAATTTCATAACATTAAAACTTGTTTCAAGATTTAGCTCTACCTCAAGTTGCTTGTATTAAGAATAACACAGGAATCTTCTTTGTATGAGATAAGATTTTATGTTGTCCTTGAGTTATTTGTAGAAATAACTGTTCAGAAGTCCTTAAAGGGTTTCAGTTTACCTCATTGAGTGCAAACATATAGCACAAAAACTGCATTTTATTTTCTTGGATTTAAAATATGCAGCCTGACTCAGGTTCTACAGTAATTTGTATATAATGCTTTTCCTGCCTAGCAATTCAATGTTCAATAAATATTGAAAGTACTCATTTGCTGTTTTAATTTCTGTAGAATAAGTGAGGATTCATGTTCTTAAATCAAGGACAGGTTTTAAGATTCTGGTTTAACCTTTAATATGGATTGTGCTTATTTCAAGATGAGAGCACTTGAATCAAGAATTATCTTAATCATACTTCTCTAATTCCAAATAGTTTTGACTTAAAAAAGTGATATTTTTCATTCCATTTGCTAAAATTAAGAATATATGAAGCATGAAATTAGATTCTATTGCTCATATTTAGTATATTTCACTTAAAATTCTTCTTCAGGAAGTTTGTTTTCAAGCATTTTAATCTAAAAATGAGCATTTTCTTCTTGTTTTAAGATCCGAGAATACTTATCAAGGTCATCTTGTTTTTAGATTTATCAGTCTTATTTCAAGATTTCTAGTCAAGTGAAATTATTTTGCTGCATGCACAGATAATTTCACTAGTTTGAAGATATTTTTCCATCAAATTTAGTATTTTTTATCTCATATTCAGACTCCCTTTTTTGCAGTGTATAAGCAGCAACTTAGTGTGTGAATTAGCACTGGTAGTTTCTGCAAAGTAAATGCTTTTGCTTCCGATACTCCATGAGCATTTTCCTGATGACGTTTCCTTTGACATCAACAGCTTTTGTAAACATGTTAGTGGTGGTGAAAGATCTGTTTTTCACTTTATGAATGTAGGATTTCTATTATTTCATCAGATGTGTTTTGGTTCCTCACTTTGTTGTTATATCACATAGTTCCTCCTATATTTTCTGGTAAGTGTGTAACTCTTTTCTGACGCTCTCTGAATCTGTTCCATTTAAGGTCAAGTGAACAACTTTACGTCCTGAAGCCGTCTCTCACATCAGCTGACTTACAGCGCAGCCACTTCCTGGTACTTCCCCGTCTCTACACTCAGACAAAGATAGCTGCAGGCGAGCTGAGACATGTTTTTGATACTTGGCTGAGGAGAATTTGGGCCCATACAGGGAAATTTAGACAAAACCCACAGGGGATGTACAGACCCTTATTGCAGATCTTATATGTTTGTTTACGTAAGACACAGTCATCAGCTGGCAGTTTGTTGTAACTGAAGACTGAGCTGCTTAAAGGAAACTCCTCTTTGATGACACATACAAGAAGTCGACACACATTATTCTTTAATTGCTCATTTGACAATTATTTCTTATGATATAACATGTTTTGATGACCACATGCTTTCAATTTTGCACCGTAGTGTTTTAACAATCTTTGTAATGACGTTATTGTGACGCAGCTGACATCAAAATAACAGCTGAATATCTTATCACGTCTGACCCAAAGGACACAACATGAGCTACTGATGCTCCCGTGAACTTTTGTTATGCTTCCAAATCTCACTCTGACAGGACAGTAAAACTTTATGGTAACGTTATATAAGTGTGGCGTGTGAAAATTAGTTGTGTTTTGAGAAATGGGATTTGTCATAGCCTTGTTTCACATGACATTCTGCAGGTGGGTGAGATATGTGTGACTTCCTGTTTAGTAATGTCTGACCCAGTGCAAATACAGATTATCTCATTTCTGATGAAAACAGAAACGTTTGCTTTCATTGTGTTTCTACAGAGCTAGAATTAGTAGATGGAAATACATTTATTTTGGAAAACAAAAAGGGATTTGACACCAGACTTCAGGAATATATCTCAAAAATTAAAGTGCAATGATTAGAAAAAAAATCCAATTATGTTGAAATGCTGAATGTGCCAAGCTCAGCATTTCTAGGACTAACAAAAACAATGACTTTGCTAGTTATTGTTCCCTTGTAATGATCCTTTGAAGATGATGGTCATTTGAAGACCAAAATTTTATAAATAGGACTCATGGGTTTCACTCAGTTTAGCTCTGCTCTAATGGAGCAATGGAGATGCTATGGTAAGGGTCATGGCTCAGCATTTCAACATTACGCCTTTTCTGCAAGACAGTGCTTAATGTTGAAATGGGGCTTAGCATTTCAACACTGAGCTTTTCTTGCAAGGAAAAGAGTGTGTTGAAATGCGATGCTCAGCATTTCAACATCCTGCATTTGCTGAGAGGAAATGCAGCCCCAACAAAACTTTGCGTTTTTAACCCAAACTGATAAGCACAGTGTGAAGAATTAAAAAAATTCCATGAAACTTAAACTGATACTTAAAGCTCCATACGTAAAAGTTGATACTTTCTGCAAACATCAGCTCTTGCCACAACACATAACCTGTTTGTTGTTTTCTGCAAACTGTCAAAGACGTAAGCACACATTTTGCGTCGTGCTGCTGATAAAAAGCCAAACAACATTTCTGTAAACAGTGTGGGAGGAACTTGGCTGCAGCCTGCGGGGATTCCTCAGTCATAAAGTTACGTCACACACCCGCTGCAGTACTTAACCGGCTCTGCTATCAATAGTTCAAACCTGTTCCTTCTTGTCGAAGAACAACACACTCAGAGCTTTTACAGCACTGCAGGGGAAGAAAAACCAAAAGGCTTCCTTTACTCGTCTGGAGGAGTATTGTTAAAGAAATGGCAGGACACGGTGAGTGTTTCAAAGACTTGATTCAACTTCACCTGTTTTTCTTTGAGCTTCATTGAATCAAATTTAAACAGAGCATGTCAACTGAGCCAATTCCTCTCTTTCTCTCCACAGACTCTGCTGAGACTCTCAATATCTGTGCGCACGAGCTGCGCCAAATCGGAGATGGCCTCCACTGGAGATACAAGCTGCTGGAGATTCTGATCAAAAACTACAAGACTGTCACAAAGATCTAACACAAGATGCCTCAAAGAACTTTGAGAGGATTTGTACTGAACTGTACAGCAACGTGAGCTAAAGCTGAAGAGTCATGGATTTGGACTCAGAGCTGGAGTCACATCTAGATGTGGATGTTCACTGTCAATGGACTGTTGTCACTAAAGACTGAAGCTCCATAGAAGACACCAGATGTTGGATGGATTTGTTCCTGAGTTTGGGACCAAAGTAGAACAAATGAATGGACGTGTTGCTGGGAGGTGATGAGTGTCACATATGCTCTGTTTGTATGTATGAACATGATCATGAATACGCACACATGAAACTGTCATACTTATACATTTGTGTCAGCAAAAGAAGTGAAGACTGAAGAATTGAGACTTTTTCTTTTCTATAATATCTGTTTCTGTTTTTCTAAATGAAAATATTTAAAACATTTTTGAATAAATGATATGAATCCAGACAATGTGTGGTCATGTCTTTGACAACAAAACTGCATCACTGAATGTTGTAAACTTGGTCATAGGAGTGAGGGTTTCATATTTTAGGTCTACTTAAGCAAGATATCAGAAAAGAAGAATTTTTTAGAAACTCTATAGTGAACACACAACTGTTTGAGTTCCGGCCTATGCACAGCCGTCACCATGGTAACAAATGATATTGTCAATACCTTGCGATGACAAAAAAAATCATGCTGCCATCTTCAACAACCTCTCTTTAGCTTTTGACACAGTTGACTATTTATTGCTTTTACAAAAGGCTGAAACTGACTCTTGAAAGTCTGAAGAGTCTGTGAGGACTATTTGTGGTAGGAATCACTCATGTTTTTCAAGGACTCCATTTTCCGTGAGCACCATCACCAACTGGTGTAAAGATCTGACTTATGAGAGCAGATCTTTTTGAAAGGATACAACCATCAAACTTTGTAAACTCAGCTTGAAATTTAGTGTCCAGAAGGTGGATTATCTGTTTAGTGTCACTCACAGCCCGGTGTGCTGATACATGTCTATAATGTGTAACATCAGTGAATCCTGATTTTGTCCTACCAGTGCTCATCTACCAACTCCAACCTCACCAAGCAGAGCAAAGGTAACCTGGCAAAACATTTTATTGATAGACTCTCAAGTTTGAACAGATCACTGCAGAATAAGTGCGGCATGCGGGTTGGAATGAACATTATCACAAACATCTTAGCCCCTGTTTTAGCCTGTGCTCTGTCACGCCCAGGGGTGAAAGTGGTCTTAAATTCTTGCTGGTACCAAACCTTCACCTATAGAAGCCCATTTCCAACAGCTTAAAAAAAAAGGCTTTTTTATTATTTGATTTTTTTTTTGTCCCTATTAGGTCTAAATTTTGAGACTTATTACTTAAAATATCAAACTTTCAATTGAGAAAGTTGAAAATTTGTGATAGGACCTTTTTTTTTTGTCTTTAGATAAAATCAGAAATTGAAATAAAAAGCTGAAACTTTGAGATAAAATATCAGAATTGTGAGATATAAATTTGAATTCATGAGCAAAACACCCTAGATTTTCAGATTAAAAAGTCAAAAAATTTGAGATTACATATCAAAATTTGAGGTAAAAAGTCAAAATTATTAGCTAAAAAGTCAGATCTAGATAAAATATCTTAATTTTGAGATAAAAAAAATTGAAATCATGAGGAGAAAAGTCTCCGTCCAAGGACTCAAACACAGCACAAGCAGTACAGAAACTATTAGGGATGGGTTAAAGGGAATTTTTTAAGTGTCAAAGTAGTTTTCATGACTGCATATTGCAAGCAAATCTATTGTCTGACCCAGAGTGTGGCTGTGACTGTTTTTTTTTTACGGGCACTTTAAATCAGGCGTTCGCTCTCCCATCTTCCTGGTACTGAATCTTTTATTAGTACGCAGTACCAGACAGTACCGGCTTACTTTCACCCCTGGTCACGCCCCTGTTCAGTTTTCTTCCACTCTGACCTCCTTTTTCTGTCCGACAGTCTGACCTCAGTGTCCACTATTGCGAGAAAATCAAAACCAGAAATACTATTCAGCAGAGAAAAACACATCTTACTTCTCACTTGGTCAGCTCACTTCTCAGTGTCATTAAAGAGAGTAAAAGTCTACGTGCTGAAAATAAGTTCATGTTCTACCAAGATAAGTCCAACCTAACCACAAATGAAAGCATGAAATGAAAGCTTCATTACAGGCAAATATGTAAAAGTGAGACTATTTCAAGACTATTATGAGTTCTTACAGGGCTTTCATTTATTATTATCATCATCATTATTTATTGATTTATTAATTTTTATTCAGGATAATAAAAGAGCAACAGTGAGTACAGAGCTCTGTTTCCAGTTCTCATAATGAGTGACGCTGGTGATCTGTGGGCTTCATGTTTACTTGAGCCTGAATGTGAACTTAATTGGCCCAGCCGATGTCAAGTTAACATGTAAAACACACAGAAGGCACGTGTGCTCAGGTATGAAATGAGGTAAAAGATGCGTAAACATGAGGTGAGCAGAAAACAAAGGTCACCAGAGGTAAAGAGAAACTCAACATGACGTGAGTTATAATGTGTGTTAGTTTAGTGGCCTTTGCTCAAACAGTGAAACCTCAAATAATCAATAGATCATTATTTGTATAGTACTATCTCTTTAACTATAATGTCATGGTTTCAATTCATAACCAGTGTTTTCTCCAGCTGCTTTAAAAAAAAAAAAGCAGACCTCAACCAAACACCAATTCTATCCTCATGTTAAGAATCAATCTGATCTTTTCTCTAGCATAGCATTTTACAGCATTTACCAAGTTACAATGGAAAGGAAAGAACTTTCTTCCTCTTTTTTTTCTTTTTTTAAGCAGTGTAGTGGCAGATCTCCATAAAAAAACAAATTCAGAACCACTTGCATGACGCAGGCTTCACGTATCGTATTGCAATAAAGGAATGATTCCACGTTACTCACGGATGCATTGAATGTCCATTTATTTTGAGGGACGCAGTTTCATATTTCATCCAAAAATGTGTGACTCAGGTCCAGATCCATTTCCAGCATTATTATTATTAATTTGCGTGCCAGCCTTGTGTCATTCAAACAGAACAGACAAAAACACACCTGCGCTGGCTGACCTAATTATCCAAAAACTCCACCCACAACAAATTTGTCCAAATTTATAAATTAGAATAAGCTTTAAGCTATTTCAAATCAGTACATTTACATAGATGTAATGCTAACATAAATCTAATATTTACAATAAGACACACACGGGTCTAACAATTCATTTCATCTTTATTTTATTTAAACTTTATTTAACCAGGTGAAAGCTTATACAACAGCCACAAAACTTTCTAATGATGGACTTATCCTCCTCTGTGACTGAAAAAAAGTAGTTTCAAGGCCCTATCTCTATCCTGCAAAAATATGATTTATAATACACAGGATTAACATTTAACTACATGAGAGCAGCTGTGGTCTGTTGGTAGGCTGGGGGTTTAATTCCAGGTCCAATTTTCCACATGCTGAAGGATCAAGACACTCACCTGCACCACACAAAAAGTAACATCTGATGAAGTGTTTACGTTTTGTTTCTTGTATAAACGACTTATAAGAATCAGTAAAAGCAACATTCACCTGACCAAGTCCAGAAAAATATCAGTTTTGAGGTTAAATGACAAAACTGAAGCCTGAATTGCTCAAATGAATCCGCCAATGGGAAAAGAGAAATTTTCTTTTAATAAAAATATCTTTTCCAACTGCATGAGCAGATTGTCTTTAATTTTTGAGAGCAGTTCATACATCATGTTTTATTTTAATAACTTTGAAAAGAAATTTTCCTGAACCTATCAGGTGAATCTGGCTCATATTTAGTCTAACACAACATTCATCTCGCATGTAACATTTGTTTTCAGTATTACAGAAGAAATTCAACATACAAATGAACATGTTCATATAAAAACTTGATTAAAATGTGTTGGTGGCATCAAATTTCCGATCAGAATGCGTTTTTCTTAACTTAACCTCTGATGCATGAATTATGAAAGTCAGTGTCAGGATTTTTCCCTGGAGTGTTTTTATTTGTCTTAAGGCATGAAAAAGTGTTTTCCTTTTTTTTTTTTTCTTTAAACTGAGCATTCAACATAAAACAGTGTGAGCTTAATGTGAATATGACTTTTTTTTTTTTTTATAATTTCATGAATTTTTTTTTATGCTTTGCTAAACATTTCAACTCTCTTTCATCCATTTCAACACTGAATAATGTATGGTTTTATAAGCTTTTTCACCCTCAAATGTTTGTTTATAACATATTTGAAAATATATATGTTTGGAAAAAAATTTGAAAACATTTTTTCAGGCCCTAAGAAGAGTAAAAATATACTGACACAGGCTAATATGAATTTCTACCACATGAACCATTGAATTAAGGAGTAAAAAACATTTACGTGACCACTATGCACCACAGAGTTAAATCAAATGAATTATTTTATTTCAGAATCTGATGTCATCTTTGCACTACTTTGATCAGAAAATAGGGTTCTACGGATTTGCAGATTAACAAAATGTGTTTTGAATCAACATTTCAAACAGTATTGAAGCTTTTTGGGAGTTTTTCTTTGAATTCCTAATCTCATTGGGATATTCCTGATTACATAAACGTTAAATAAAAATAATAATAACAAAAAAAATCACATATTTTGGTGAAGATACTGTCAGCCTAAGGGAATATGATGGCTGTATTTAAAAAAAAAATCAAAGTCAAAATTTTACACTTGGGAAGCTCCAGACCCAAAATATTTGTCAGTTGTTTTTTTTTTTTACTGATTTGCATGATTACTCAACAACAGAAACTTTCAATAACAGGGAATAAGAGTGAGTACTGTGGTATTCCTATGACATATGGATGATGGGCACTATGACAAATTGCATCAGAGAGGAATAAACCTGATATATATGAAGTCTTATAAATAAAAACAACAGCACAACAGTGCTAAATTCAGGCACTTAAAGGATCCTTACTTTATTTTGTGTGGTAATACAAAAGCATACAGAATTATAGAGGATAGGAGAGAAGATCCCTTTCTTTGAATTCCATTAGATCGTACACATAAAATGACTATTAATTACATACAAGCCTTTTTCTCTGTAGCTACATCCACAAGTACCCAGCCCTCCACCCAAAGCATGCATGGTCTCTCTGCTGTAAACACATCGCAACACTTCTTCATTCCTGTTGGTAGTTTGTAGGCAGAAAAGAAACAAAAAACAGACAGAACTATAAAGTATGTGAANCTGCTGCTGCTGCCGCCATCTTTGTTCACCTTTGTTGTCGTCTAACATCAGCAGAAGCTCATCTGTTCGTATCGTTGATGTTTACATGTGTATTGAGGCCAGTAGCAGGTTTTTTTTTTTAACCTCATTGAGTGAAAGCTGTCAGTCATCATTCATTCAAAGATCGCTCCAATCAACAAAAGTCACTTGGAGAAGCCCACCACCGATCATTGCACTGGGTTAATATGGACTACCACCAATAAATGTCATCTGGAATAGATGATCAAACAGGCTCCCCAACCAAAAATAGATTGTCTCATTAAAGTGAAGTCTGTCTCATTAAAGTGAAGTCCTTCAACCGATTAAATAGCACAGACCATAGCCAGATCTTCCAGTCCAACCAATCAGGCGTTCTCATTTAGTGAACGCAGCCACCACGGCCCACATGAGTTCGTTCGAGCTGGGCTTCA
This sequence comes from Thalassoma bifasciatum, assembly GCA_008086565.1. Taxonomy (NCBI): domain Eukaryota; kingdom Metazoa; phylum Chordata; class Actinopteri; order Labriformes; family Labridae; genus Thalassoma; species Thalassoma bifasciatum. Next base: position 6,479 of record RPOG01002941.1, on the reverse strand, counting down.
TGCTCTCCTTCTCCGGCTCCAGCTCCAGCAGGGTGTGGACTCTCTTCATGCCCAGGTCGTACTGGTCGTCTTGGAGCGGGGCGAAGGCGTTCTCCAGGACGTCGGACGAGTGGGCCAGGAGGATCAGAGCCAGAATACGCTTGTCCATGCGGCTGGGATCATTGACCCACTTCTCCAAAACCGAGTCCTGGACTTTCTTGATGAGGCGCTGCAGGGAATGACAACGAGACAGTGTTTGATTGATAATATATGTATCACATACAAACAACGTTTTCTAAATGGTTCAGTGGATAAGATCTAAATTCATTGATCAAATTTACCAGCTGCTCCTACACTCACTGCTTTGTGCTCTATTCCTTGTTGTAATGCGTACCGGTATTTTTCATAACAAAATAGCTTGATTGATTGATTGATTGATTTTGAACATGGCAAACTAAAAGCAAGAAAAAAAATTAAAAAGGACGGAAAAGCCTGAAAAAAACCATGGGCACATACTATGTACTCCCTCTTGAATAAAGCCTCAGAGTATAAAGAGACTACAATGGTATTCGCATATAAGCATTTAATACACTGTGCTCAACAGATAGCTAGCTCTCTAGTTGTGTGTAAGCTAATGTTGACAGTAACTATTTTAAGGTTAATAATGCTTTAATGCTGGTGCTCTCATTCTACGCATGCTCTTTAAATTCCTGTAATCTCTCAACTGATTGGACAAGCAAGAAAATTCAAATGACTCCTTAATGAGGACAAGACAAGTTTTACAGTGACAAACTCAGTGTTACTGTCCTACATAGGAATAAATGTGTGCCAACGTTCTAATCACAGGCATGAAGTAATGAGCGCTGTTCTCCTTACCGTAACTCTTCAACCAATTGGGCAAGTCAAAAAATTCAAATGGTTATTAAAAAAAGGGGAGATGAACTTTTGGGAATGATTGCTAAATCCTTTGAGGCCAAAATATTAAAAAAAAAATCTTTTTGGCCTGTGTGATACTATGGTGATAGAGGGGTACTGTGCACAGGCATTATTGGGTTGATATTTGAGATGCCTGACTATTACAAACACTTTATTTAATATAAGTGACTGTGCACACAGGAAGTCAGTCTCTGTAATCAGAACAATAATGTCTCCCAACAGGTAATGTTGGAAATGACATTTCCATTTCTAGTAGGTTTGCATGAGTGATATGCCTCTATTAATTCCATAATGTAAACTGGTCAGCTCACCCCTTTAATGAGAATCTGCTGCGAACTATGCTACAGATTTCTACAGGCAGGACCAGGTCTGCAACATCATTATGAGCCCCAAACCCTCTATTCCACACCCCACCAAGATTATTACTGTCCCAGCACTTCACTTAAGAATCAAAAAGCTTGTTTGTTTTTGCACTGTTTGTATATGCAACACAGACGTGTTCTTCCACCTTCAGCTTAACAATCACCTTTTTAGGTCTGCAAGTAAAAGTAGATAAATCCCAAATTAAGAAATGGTGATGTGCTGTTCGTAGCACACACACACGGACATTTTTATGAGCCAAAGTTCACAGAGGAAAAGGTCACTCTATGCACTGAAAGCAAAAAGGGAAAGAAACGTGTATGCCAACAGGGAAGATCCCAAATTTCCTGGTGGTGCAGGTGAGTAAACTGTGGGCCAAAGCTACTAACTGAAAGGATTATTTTTTGTCGCAGGTGAGGGTAGGTAACTGCAGGACCCTTAGCAACACAATCCATAATCTAAATGTCATGTTTACATTGTTAAAATACACAGTGAGAGCTGCTGAAGAGGGGACTCAGCTGAGATAAACTCTACACACATCACTGTCTGTCAGGTCATCTTAGGTATTTGGTGCTTGATGCAACACAAAACTGAGACACAGATATGGCCAAATTTAAGATACATTAGTGGCACATACACCATAAATCTGAAAATTGGATCAATGCTTTACACTAGGTCTGCACTATGTCTGCGAATAGAACAAAAACCAACAGGCTTTCTGATGCCAATATGGCCTGTACTTCACAAACCTTCATCATCAATCTCAGTTTCTATCCTGCTTCCCAGTTAGCATGGAAGTTGTTTTTGCCTTTTTCTTTCTTTGCACGAAGCTGCATCACCTCTAAAATCTTTGAGGCCACATGTGTCTGCTACAAACAGCAGGTCATCAGCTCTGCTGGAGGAACATATTGTACAGTGTTGTTGTGTTTTGAGTTGTGTCTCTTTGAAACCTGTAGACCTTGACAGCAGATCAGTGCACTGCAGGTGGAAGAGCACACCTGTGCAGAGCAAAACCAAACAGACTTAATGATGGTAAAGAGAAGTGCTGGGACAATAGCAACCTTGGAATCGCATACAATTAAACAGAGACAAGTGCTCAGGTTGAAGTCTCTCAAAACTAAAGCTAAATGATGGAACAGACCCAACCGTCAGAAAACTGCAGCCAAGCTTAATACAAGTACAACTGATGGTTGACATATGTGTACCCCAAATCAGAAAACTGAAACACCCCTTTAAGGGGCAACCATTAGGGCTGAACAGTTTGCAAAAATCATCTTAATGCCATTTCATTTCCAATATTGTCATTGTGATTTTTTGTGTGATTATTTCTAGGTTCTAGGTCCCATCTTATATGTTTTTAAACAAACACATTGTAGGACATGAATAGTTACATTTATTACAGCGCAACAACAACAACAACCCTCTACCACTACAAGTGCAACTGCTTTTGGTCCTTTTCACTTCTTTTTTGCCACTTTTGTACCATTTCTTTATACCATCTCACTAATTTCCAGATTCACTCCCAATTTTCTTGAAAATTTTTGTTGACTTTGGCCATTTCTGACACTTTTCACAGCTTTTGCTCACTTTTATCACAAATTTAACTACTTTCTGACTTTTTTCCAAGTTTTCTCAAAATTTTCCTGCCATTTTTTGTTGTTTTTTTGTCACTTTTCACTCTTCTTTTTTGACACGTTTAGCCCATTTTTGTTACCTTCTGACTATTTTCCAAGTTTTATCCAAACTTCCTTGTTATTTTTTTGGTGACTTTGGCAAATTTTACCACTTTTCACTGTTGTCAGTGTTGAATTTTTTTTAAATTTTTTTTTTGTACAACTTTTTGACTTTTTTTCAAGTTCTCTTTAAATTTTCTTGCCATTTTTTGGCTATTTCAGTCACTTTTCACTCTTTTATTTGACACTTTTGTCGAATTTTTGCTACTCTTAGAGTGTTTTCCAGGTTTTAGCCGAATTATCTTGACAATTTTTGTTGATTTTTGGCAATTATTGCCACCTTGAACTATTTCTTTCTCTTTTTTGCAACACCATGCTGTTTTTGCCTCTTTTACCACTTACATAGCTTGTCTTGCAATGGTATTTTTTTAACAGTTTGTCTCTTTAGTTGAGTAACTTTGGTGTAGAGCAGCAAACATCTACTGCAAAAAAATGTAGCTGGTATTTTGACACGTTTCAGGTTATAGAAATATTGCACTGTCTGTGATTAGAACATCTCAACAGGACATTTTGCGATTTAATCTAATTTGTGATTAATTGCCCAGCCCTAGCTACCATAGGAACAAAGCAAAGCATGTTCGCCTTTTTTGGAATTAAAAAAAAAAACTCTTTCAGGAATGTTAAGCTGTAACAGACTTTGCCTGTGCTTGATTTCAGTCAGAAATCTGTGCTGGGTCTTGCTCTAATAAAAGCTGAATATCCATGTTTGCAGACCGAACACCCACACCTCACCTGTTTGATGTTGCTGTTGGTGAGCGGATGTGTGGTCATGTCAAAGAGCAGGAAGTTCTGTTTCTCTGTGGTGAGGACACCTTTCTCTACCAGGTTTTTGGCCAGACGCTCTCGAACATTTCTCAGCTGGTAGTGCAGCTTCAGGGGATTCCAGGTCTCTCCTACAGGGTGGGACAACAAACGTTTCATCTTTGACATCCAATGACAGTTAATGCAGCAGAAGTATTTCTTTGTCAAAGAGTTTCGACTTATGTGGATTAAATTGGTATTCAGAATTGGACAACAGCAAAGGTGACGCTATCAAAGTTTATAAAGCACAAACACGTCCAGCAGGTAAAACTGTCCATTGTCTTGTAAGCAAACTGTGAAAGGCTTATCTCACCGCTCAGCAGCTCTATCCAGCTCTGCACAGTCTCTGGAGGCTGGGTTTCCTTTATGTGCTTCAAGGCCTCATCCAGGAGCACATCTCCTGTTGGGGCGTCTGACTTGCAGATCACCTTGGTAAATAAAAAAGGGGCATGTTTGAACTGGGATGCACATTAACGGCAGTCAAGCTTCCACCCAGACTCACATCCTGTTTGCACAGGATTTACTGCACATGATTAAGCAAAGACGAAGTGCAGGGATGGATTTCTCTCATTAGTGTCACAGAAACAAGATGGAAAGGTCATGATTCATGTAACATTCAAACCATTCGAGTCAGGCAGACTGAACCTTGCTTTAATTTCACACTCATGTAGTGTTGGAATAATGTATAAAATGTATTTCTGACAAGGAAAGAGCATGTGACCACCTCTGAAAAACCATTTAGTGGGCCTAGTTGTCAAAAACCACTCAGTTTAAGTTCCAAATGAGAGTGACTGTGGGTGTATGTCAAGTAAAAAGAAACTTCCTAAGGAATTAATGTGCTCAACATTACTTCTTCCCCCATGCAGTTTAAATTTATAGCAACTGAATTAGTTTAGAGCCATAAAACAAAAACACAATATTTGTGTGGCAGCAAAAAACTATGCAGACTGGTTTCCTGTTATGACTTAAAGCTTTTTAACACTCAAGGGAGCAACATGAGCATTTTGAATATCAGAAAAACAAAAGGTTTGGGTTGTTCTAATAACAATTTGTAATTTTCAAAAGTATTTCAAGCATAAGAAAAATCATGTAAATGCTCCTTTAAGTTAGAACCACTCTGAAAGCAAGGGACATTTTTTTTAACCTGAACACACTTAATGACATGTGTGAAAACAAAAGGTGGAACTTCCTCATGATACAATACAATGTGTTATTTGATACTGGTTTGGCCGAGTAATGTCTTAAGAGAGTGACCCAGATTAGAACCAAGAATTAAACACAGCATATTCTATCAGGAGTGTCTACTTTGTTCTCATGTTATGACTAAACAAAGCTTGAAAACATGCCAAAAGTATCTTGGAAGGTGTTACTGGAATAAGGTAAATAAGATATTCTGACAGAAATTAAATTCTCCCAAACTGAATATCGTTGGTTTCACACTGGTCTTGATGGTTGGTATCAGCTTGTGTGCAACAAATTACAAATAGATTTGTGTCAGATGGCATATATATACTTTTTTTCTCATTGTTCATATTCATGCTTTAGATCTACTTTATTCATGTATTTGTTTTTATGACATCATTCTCTGCCATTAAAATCATGTTTAGTGGAGCTGGAGTACTGGTAAAGCATCTTTTAGTACTTGAATAGTTACAATAGTCAACTTTAACTGTTTTGTGTGGTTTCATCTTGCTCTGTAACTGGTTGTTGAGGTGGATATCGTGATCTTGATGAAAAATAAATCTAGCAGGCCAGATGAAATACTGTGTAATGAATTCATGATTTATTATGCATTATTTTATATCTTGCTTGAGGAAATTTGTAATATAATATTGCTTGTTGTATGTTGCTGCACTTATTGGGTTACTGAGGTTGTTTCTGTGCAATCACATCAACATATTAACCAGAGACAATCCATCCTACTTGTTACTTGGAGACAATGAGGCAATGCAAAGTTCAGCATGTCACTTTGGGGACAGCTTTTTCAAGAGAAATAATTTTCAGAGGATCTAAAAATCAAAGCAGTAAGTTGATATCTATCATTAGCCAGATATAACGTGTCACACCAGCCTCCTGCCAATTCCAACTGATTTAAGTGGGTGAAGCCTATTTCTGTGTGACATTGTAGGCTTCATTTACTTCCAACTAATGATGGCAATCAAACTACTTATTTGATTTTTAGATCGCTATCCTCATATCGTCTTAGGTCATTTTCTAAAGATATCAAGAAAAATATGATAACTTTGCAGTAATGTGAAATAAGTCAGGCTAAGCTGGGATAAAATTGAGACACCTGTGTAGTTATTAATGCTACTTTCATTTATTATTACTATGATTATAGATACTGTCTGTTTATTGGTAATATTGTTCTTGTTTGTTTATTTGTTTTTTTTTTTTTTGTTTGTTTTTGGGAGTCCTTTTTCCTTATTTGGTTTAGTCTCTATATTTACGGGTCACATGCTTTGTTTTTTCCACAAACTGATCGTCTACAGACTGGTTATGTGATTCAAAGATGACATCTAGTTGTCCTGGATATTTTCTTAATTGTGAGAGCAACACTTTTGTCTATATATCATGGAGGCAAATTGAAAACTCAATAAAAATATTGTTGGGAAGAAAAAAGGTTACTATTAGCGCCCGACAGATCTGGGATTTTTGGGGCCGATTCCG
>RPOG01002940.1:59996-76332 GCA_008086565.1 Thalassoma bifasciatum | reverse complement strand
ACTCTACTGATGTGAAGTTTCAGACAAGTCTGAAAGCTGGTGAAATTATTTTGGGTCGACCACTTGACTTGTTTTGTTCCATAACCATCAGGATCTTTGAAGAAATTCAAATATCTGTCTTACTGCCTCCAACCACAGCAGCAATGACATGTTTTTTTTTTCTTCTTCTTGATGTAGTAAGATGAGAACCACTTGGATATACTGTAAACTATAATAAGTTGACTTTACTTTAAAAATAAATATGCAAACTCGCTGCCTTAAAAAAAGTAATTTATGTTAACTCAGATAAAGTAGATTTGATTAACTTATTTTTGTGAGTTTGCAGTACTCAAATGAACTTAAATAAATTCTATCAGAATAACTTATGCAAAATCATTCCTCAGGTTGACCATGAGTGAGGAGGACAGGCAGTGGACATGAGACCCTGCTGTACATGGATATATCACATAGGTGACACAGGCTGTCTTTGCCCTGGTATAGACTGACTGTCTATGCTCCATGGTTTAGTCCAGCTGTCAACATCATAGACTGGATGACAAGGACATCAATAAATTTCATTTTCTTCTGTAAAATTATGGGTGAAAATTCCTGTGAATGCTGGGCATTGGCCTCTAATTCAAACAGGCATTTTCATTTGCCCACTCAAGCTGCCAATCATGTACTCAGGCAGTCAATGCCACAGAGCATTGACAGCCAGCCAGTCGGTGACTTGGTGCACAGACAGTCTGTCTACACAACTGAGCACACTGTGTGAATCACCCATGTACAGCAGGGTCTCATGTCTACTGTGTGCCCTCCTCACTCACGGTTACAGGGTTTGGTTATCAACTTTTGATAGGTTACTGCAGTGACATGAGTTGTCTGAACTTAGTTCGTTTCAGCTTTAACAACTTCAAGTTTGTGGTCAACTTTACTTGGAAATTTTGAGGCAATCGGTTTCCTAAATGTTTCGAATTAAGTCAACACAAGAAACTTGTCTTTACTAAGTTTAAGTGAGTAGTCTCAACAGAGCGAGCTAAAATAAGTTAAGGTAACTTTTTTTTTTTTTAAGTAAGATTTACTATTACATTTAACAGTGTATCAAGAATCAGGATGGGCTGTATTTAGACTGGAAAACAGAAACAGATATGACCAAACTTTGAGTAGAACAGACTGTCTCCTGGAGGAATTGTGATTTTTTTTTTTTTCTTTTTTTGGTGTTTAACTCATCACAGAAGACTCATCTACATGTCCCAATTACATATTAAATAAGCACAATGACTATCAGGTTCATTTCTGTAATCTAGTGACCTGTTTTTCAGTTGGGTCTCCTGTCTTTCTGATTCAGAACATGTTGATATGATATTTTTCACCCACAGGCCTCCAGAAGAGTCCAAGGTTTTTGATTCTTTGCAGCTGCGGTTATCACGCTCGGGGCCAGATTCACCTTTCAGCATTGATTCAATTATCAATGAATACAGAGCCAAACAGCTTTTGAAGCAGGCTTTGGTTGTGAAGGTTAATTTGTCAGAAACTGCACTGCAGAGAGGAGAGAGGACATGTAATGAAATAAGCCGTTACACATTCAATTTGGGCTGAATTTACTTTTTTCTACGCCAGCGAGCCTTCTTACAAATAACAGCTAATTCACTAACACTTGTACTAACAGCCCCGCGCAGTTAGAGTGAGATATTTACTGTCTGCTGAGAGTTTAGGGTACAGTAACTACACTATATTTAACTCTCTGCTTTATAGTGGTGACTGCAGTGGACAGCTATATAAAAATCCCTTTCTTTAAATACAATCGTGTCTGTGGTGAAACTGCTGATCAGCCTGTTCAAGACTGTTTCCTTGAGTGTTATTCTTTCTTCTTAGGGCAAAATGATTTTGAAGAAGATTAGATAAAGAGATGAACTGGAAAAAAGAAAGAAGGAAGAGACTGAAAAGACAGTTGGTGAATCAGCACAGGTGCCAGACGAGACACAGGTGAAACTAATGAGTGCAATCAAAGAGGAAGGAAACACAAGGACAGGAGTTAAAACTCAACCAGATACACAGGGAGCAAGAAGAAGTAAGAAACAAAACAGAGAACACAAGAGAGAAAGTATGAGACAAGAATAACTAAGATATAAAAAACTCAACTCCAACTTTATTTGAAAAGCAACTTTAAAACAACCAGTGTTGAGTGCAAATATACAACAAAATAAGACTGAATATCATACATTAAAACATAAAATTTAGTTAAGATGTCTCCATATGTCTGTTAAACCTTTTTGGGCCAGTGCTGCAAAAAAGAATGGTCCAAGTTGAAATACAGTAAGCTGCACTGATCCTCAGTTGTTGTTTGAGTTAATAAGCCTGGATTATAGCCTCGAAGTCTCTGTATGGCAAAGGAAAACCAGCTGGAAAATCTGCTGTGCTACACCCAAACATTATGATTTCTGTACTTTTTTTAATTATTATTATTTAAGGGCAATAAGTTTGCAGCCATCCAGGACTAAACATAATTGAGACAGTTATGCAGTTTTCTGACAGAATAATTGGATTTTGCAGTTAAGGGCAGGAAGATCTGACAGGAAGATCTGAACATCATTAGCATTACAGAAAGATGAAGCATTACATTTCTTAAAAATTGACCCCAACGTCAGCATATTAAGCAAGAGTAAGGGTGAATTCCAATTCCTGTGTTAACCCTCAATCTCAAAATGCGCACTCCCGCGAAGTGTAAGTGCTGTCCCGATTCTCAGAATGTGAAGGTTGAGGGTTAAGTTTGAGGCTGTATCTCCCTCAATACTGAGATTCTCCAACACCACCCTTGGGACTAAGGGACATCCAGAATGCATTGCGCATTTCAGCAGATAAACATGGCGTCAAAGAAGGCGAGCTGCAAATGTATTTTCTTTTGTAATGGAGATATAAATATTAGGAAAACCATTGTATTATCTTAGTTTAGACCCATTTTATGGATTATTTACCTCATTGTTGCATAACATTTGTTTTTATTTTACGATCTTTTGGCAAAAGTGGCCGGTGTGTTGTTCCTATCGTTTAAGTTAGTAAACGTTACAAAATGGTCATTTTTCTCCGTGGTAATGTAGTTGTTTATCAAGATGACAGTCCATATAACATGCTTGTGCCGATAATGGTATAAGATGACAGGGCTAATCTTAAAAAGATGCCCAAAGCCCACGCAAAAGACAAACACAGCTGCAGACGGCATTGTGGCTGATCCTGTAAATGCCTCCGCTTCCTTCTTCTTCTTCTTCTGAATTGAGAGTCTGAACGCCGCTTTGGAATAATGCTGCCCCCCACAGTCAAAAGATGTATCTGCATTTAAGGGGTGTCCCATTTCTAAGTCACAAGATAGCCCTTAACACTTGTTTTGAGGGCTACCAACATTGAGGGTTAAGATCACATGCAGTTCAACATTTTAATACAAGTTATTCATTAACCATAACAGTGAAATCAATTTGTCAAGCAACTGGAAAGATAAAAAAGACAGAAAATACAACATTGCTTTAAAATGGTCTTTTTTAGCGCACCTTCATTAGACATTTCTCTGTGCAACTCCAAATTTTTTGGCCACCTGATGGCTCTCACAGTTCGCTTTCATGGTCCGCACCAGAGTTCCTTTGAGCTTTCACACCAACCCAAATGAAGCGGAATATCCAAGGAAATTAACTGTGGTCCGTTTTATACAGACCAAACAGCTCTGGTGTTAAAGCGCCTTAAGATACATGCAACAAAAAATGGGCCGGACAAAATTGTTGGCATCCTCAACTCAATAAACAGTTGTACATCCTTTGGAAGAAATAACTGAAACCAATCACTGTCCTTGAGATTGTTCATATTTTCAAAAAAATTGCGTTTCAAGTCCTCAGACACTCCTTGGTTCTTCTTTCTCTTCTCCATGCTTGGTGTAACACACAATGTTGTCCCATCCATTTTTTGTGTTTTGTGTAAAATTGTGTTAGTTTTGGCTTTTTTCTATTTTTCCAGTGCACATCAAGAAAATAAACACATTTATTCCCCTCCCCCTCCAAAAAAAAAAAAGAAATGATTGCAACAATTTCTGGGAGAAATGGTGTATTTTTTGGAAAAATTCCAGTGGTGCCAATACTTTTGTCCATAACTGTATATATTAACATATGTTAAATATTGAAATAACTGTTCAACTTTTTTTTCTAATTTTTAACAGTAATATATATTATCAAGAATACTTATTACCTTTGGAATCTAGAATGGTTGAGTCTGTATGTGGTGTTCTATTCCTGAAACTGGTTGGATCTCACTGCCTGGGAAACTGATTGAATATGAAATATATATTGACTGGGAATAAACTGAGAGATTTGAGTCACAACTGTGCAGGGATTGATTCTACAATTGATAGATTGCAGACTGTCTGTGTGTGTGTGTATGTGTGTGTGAGGATGGGAGCTCACAGCTCAGTCCTGTGCAGCTCAGAGTGGAGATCCTAACAGCTCATCTCAGTCACAATCAGGTGAAAACTGGAGCAAACTGCACTGAGCTGCAGGACTTTGTTGATGTCTATGCACTTAAGTATCATTAGAGTAGTTTGCTTTAAGAATCAGACCTTGAGTCAGAGCAGATAGTCAGACTAATGATGTGTAGTCATGGTGCAATGATAGGCTGCATTTATGGTGATTTCTCCCCCAGTTTATCCACCTGGTGTAAAGTCTTATATTGGATGCTCTGGCTGTTTTCCATTCCCGTTCTTTTTGCAGTTCTGCTGCATTTGCTGAACTGCGCTTCATGTGTCCAGGCAGCATTGTGTTGACACGTTCTGAAACTACTCAGTCTGACATAGCAATGAATCTCTATAAACTGTGAGCAGTGAACACCATGTGCAGCGAGTCCTGCTGGTGCTACTGTCTGGACCAATTGCTATCACTTTGCTTACAATAGCCCATCACTCTGCAACTCCAGAGAAATGAGTGGCTCAACTCCAGCATAGTGTTATTCTGTTTATCAAACTGGTAGAGCCAAGAGCTGCAACGTCCAAACAGTTTCAATACAGACAGTTTTTCTCTTGGTCTTTTCAGGTTGTTGTGAACGTAGACTGATCATTTTCTGAAGTTAATACCTGTGTGAGCAATAGAAGAACACTGGACACTATATTAAATGTCTCTGCTAGTTCTACTATGTCAGGGACATTAAAAAAATGTCACTTTCTTCTGTAGATCTCTTGAAAATTCCTGTGAATGTTTTGCATTAGCCTCTAATTTGAACAGACATTTTCATTTGCCCACTAAAGCTGCTCATCATGTACAAAGTGTTGAATTATGGTGTATGACTGTACCAAAAATTACTAGAAGGGGGCGCCAGTCTTCACCACTGAGCAAGGCAGCTCGTGCATGAATCACCCATGTACAGTAGGGTCTCATGTCCACTGTGTGCCCTCCTCACTCACGGTTACAGGGTTTTGTTATCAACCTATATGATACGTTACTGCCATGACATGAGTTGTCAGAACTTAGTTCTTTTCAGCTTTAACAACTTAAAATTTATGATCAATTTTACTTGAAACTCTTGAGGAAATCAGTTTTCTAAATTTTTCAAGTAAAGTCAACAGAAGAAAGTTGTCTTTACCAAGTTATCAGTTATTTTGCCTTGCCTTTTTACAAAATAACTTTAGCAAGGCAACTCTTTAACTACTTAATCTGAGTTACACAAAAGTCTTCTGAAAAAGGGGGGAAAAAAAGGATACATTTTCAAAAACAATTAAAAAAAAACAACAACAACTAAGTCCCATAACAGTAATTCAAGCAAATATAACCAAAATGTTTATTGCTCTTCTTCATACTTCTTCAGTTCTTTTTTTTTTTTTTTTTTTTTTTTTTTTTTTTTTTTTGTGGTTCTTAAATGAAAAAATGGGAATAAACTCTAAGTGTTAAAAAAGAAATATCTTGGGAGCAGATATATGGAACTGTCTGTCTCACATTTAAGGTTATGTTTCCAAGAAAACTCATATTAAACATTGTTCAGAAATGCCCTGATGTGTGTGATCTTCTACAATTTTTAAATCATTCAAGNTGTCAAAGACTGCAATACACCTGACTGAGCTTTTCCAGTGACCTGACACTTTTTCATCTGCTATCTGACACAGAGTCGTAAAGATGTCCTGATATGTCCCCATTCTCAGAATTTTATAGAGATTTCAAGACGCTAATCATGTTTTGAGCACTTCACTCAGGAAGTCAGGTATAGATGTCATGTATCATCTGTGTCTTACCTCCAAGTTCTGCAGACAATCATGATCATTACACTCCCAGCAAACAGGAGCAATTTCCTTTGTGCGAGTGAGAAGGCTTTCGATGGAAGATTAGAGAGACGGAAAAGGTAACTGTCTAACTGCACTCAATAGATCAATTTGCTGCAGTTGTGTTGCTGAATGCTGCTGATTATGAGCCTGAAGTAAACAAAGCTCTTCCAGGCCGAAGCTGAATCATGAGCCTCCTTTATCATACAGCATCTTGGCAGGATGTGTCCCCGTTTTACTGACAGGGGATGATTAACCACGATCATATAATCACTACATCCTCCTCCGTGTGTATGTTTCCTGACCTCCATTGCTCTATCCTCATATCAGTATAAGGAACTCACAAGGAAGAATCAAAATAACCTTCTTTTGTCATAATTCACCTCTCAGATCTGTGGTCAACAAGCCAAAATGTTTGATTTCCTGAAGGTGCCAGTGTAAGAGAATGAAAAAAAAATGCAGAGCAGCTTTTTATATTCTAAGCTCTACAATTTTCATGCAGAAAGAGTCTTTTTTCTGTGTGTTCTTCCTCCTAAAGAAGAGAGGGGCTCCTTGGAAACAACACCAGCTCATCACTGACTTAATCCAATGATCAATCAGAGCAGAGTGATACAAACTTCTAAAAAGAGACAGAAAACTGAAGATTCTGGCTGTAACTCGCTGCAGCATTGAACTCCAGGGTGAGTGAATAGGAGTCTGGCTGAGTTTGGACTTTCAGCTCGGGGCAGAGATCACCAAATGAATCACTCACTCAGTGATTTGTGCAGCCCTGGTTCGATGGGCTGTCAGCTCACTGAGCTGAGCGAGCTGCCATGGCCTGCATCAGGCTGGGATTGGGAGAAAGGGAACGGGGTTGAAATAAGCACCGAAGTCTCTGCTCTCGATGGGTTAGATCAATGTAGTTTTAACTCCATGATTTCCACCAAGCAGTTTGAAAAGAGATGCAGAACTGTGGCTTTGACGATGCTGATGGTCTACACCATGAGAATCAGTTCAAAGTTCCTCAAATGATCACTTGATATTGACTCCAACAGCAAGTCAGTGCCCACAAAGTTAATTCGTTTTAGCTTTGAATCCACATTCAACATGTCCACAGGCTGGAGCAGAATACAGTTTTGAGTGAACCCACCAATCATCAAAGTCTTTAATTACGACATATAAAGGTGTTAAAATTTGAAGTCACGAGAGAATTACTTTTTGTTTTAGACCTCAGAAAGATACTTTTATTCACCTCTGGGCCAAATGGTCTGACAATGTAAAACCCCTACTGGCAGATTTTGTGGATCTCCCCCCTTATTTATTTATTGTTCATTATATAATTAATATTATTATTATTTTTAAATATGTACTTAATTCTCAGTTGCTCTTTTTTCTCTAAAATGCTTTTTGCTTTTTCAAACTAATGCATATTGTCTCTCCCATTTTGTTAATAGATAAAAAATGTTAAAAGGTGGACTGCAAAGAATATTAATACAACTCCCTTCTTTGTATTGCATTTACTCTGATGCTGTCCACTTGCAAAAATAAATATTAGAAAAAAAAAATGAAGTCACAGATAGCGGCTAGCTTTTTGAAAAGTATTTCATTGGATAACCCAGTCATTACCTACTTTGTACCATTGCTTTCAGGATTGTTAATGCAAATATTGGTGGAAAATAATGTAGCTTGATGGGTTGTTAATAGTCCAACCATATCTTTCTTTTAAGTTTTTCCCCCACTTCAGTCAAGAACAAACTTAATTCTGGAGTTACTTTTTGTTCACACGTCCTCTTGAGGCAGATACACACAAGTATTGTATCGACTCGAATATAAGAAGACCTCCCTCTTTTCAAGACCAACTTTCAGAAAAAGACAGATAAACAAAACCCACTTTGTTTACAGAGACTTGTATATTGAAATTCTGACGAAATTATTGAAACTAAAATTAGAGACTGCTTTCATTTTTGGCTATAAATACAGTCACTAAGCTCTTTATTTCAATTACACTACCTTATCAAGCTACTCAGTTCAACATTTTAATACAAGTTATTCATTAACCATAACAGTGAAATCAATTTGTCAAGCAACTGGAAGGATAAAAAAGACAGATAACACAACATTGCTTTAAAATGGTCTTTTTAGCGCACTATCATTAGACATTTCTCTCTGCAACTCCAATTTTTTTGGCCGCCCCATGGTTCTCTGACATCTCTGCTACATTAAACACCATTATCTTAAAATCAGCATCATAACTTGCCCAACTTTTGATCCACTTTGCGCCACACAATCACCACACATGTCCATTTTTCATCCCAATGCACTGCGTCTCTGCTGTGATTGACAGTGAGGTCACTGACTTTACAAAAAGCTGCTGCGGTCATGTAGTGATCCTAGACGACTATCAGCATGTGTCATAGGTTAGACCCTTATTATAAGACTGCCCCATCTTTTTGTTGAGTTTGTTTTCAGCCCAAAAAATTCTCATATTTGAGTCAATATGGTGATTCAGTGAGCAAACAAGTAACAAACAAATGTGACAATTCAGTGGTGAGAACATGGACTCAGGCACAGAGGAAAATCCAGGACACAGAGTGCAGATTGTTGGGTAAAGTTCCTTAATCAAGCAGTCCAGGGGGGTCATACACATAAGGTCAAACAAATACAAAAATACAATCTAAAAGTACAATCCAAAAATCCAAATCCAAAGGTCAATAAACAGGCAATCAAATAGAAAGAGCATGGAGAGCATGAACACACAAGGGTGACAATGACAATCCAGTAGAAGGTTGGTAAGACCAACATTGAGACCATACAGAGGTATATGCACAGAGCAGGCCAATGACAAAAGAGGCACAGAAAGGCGGGAAATAGACCAGTGAAGGGAAATAAGACTGATCGTGATAACACATGAGCCTGAAGAGGGATTCAACACACCCAGTAATAGATACTCACAATCCTGACGAGCAGTATTACATGGTGAAGACGAGGTGCTGAGGGTCAAACTGAGCATCAGGATGGAGGAGGAAGGTGATTTAAGAAACGTAAACGTGGCATGGTTGATGGTCTGAGTGTGTGACAACTGCTAATCAACTGGGATTTTAACCCACAACCATCTCTAGGGTTGACAGAGAATAGTTTCAATGAGCAAACATCCAGTGAGCGGCAGTTTTCTGGGACTAGATGCATTGAAGGTCAGAAGAGCTCAGCTGGGAAAAGAAGGTTCCTGGAGGACACCTCATTTGGAATTTCCCAGATTGACTAGTCCACCAGCATAATGCCAAGATATAACAGTCATTTGGATATTACATGGGCTCGTCCGGGATTTGAACCCGGGACCGCTCGCACCCTAAGCGAGAATCATACCCCTAGACCAACGAGCCACAAAAAACATAGTAAAAATGAAAGTTTAGTAGCTGTGAATCTATTTGAATCCCAATAACTGCAAACATGACCACCTATGATGTCCAAATACCTTCTACAATCACCTGTCAGCTGAGAGCGTCCATCAATGTGACTGTTGGTTTAATGGTGTAAAGAGTAAACAAGAACATCTAGAGCTTTTAAAAAGAAAAAAAAAAAATTCTGAACAACTGCAATGGAAACAGTGGCCTTTAGTTTTCACAAGAGCTTCAGGAATCAAAGAACAAATCTGCCCAGCATCATCATAGACATGGAACAAGTGGCACAATCTACCCACATGATGATACCTGAATGACCTCCCCAGGCACTGCCCAGAAATGTAGACAAACCACCTTCCTTCCTTATGCATACAGTAGATCATGATTCATAATTACTGTGGCTCAGAGTGGGCTCGTCCGGGATTTGAACCCGGGACCTCTCGCACCCAAAGCTAGAATCATACCCCTAGACCAACGAGCCACATTTCCCACATCTAGTGCAAGAGATTAAATCTGGATTCTAATTACAACTTTCTCACTCCTCTCAGCCTTTGGGCAAAGTTTTCAAGCTCACCAAACTGCTTAGCCAGTGTTTGTTCAACTGCTTTGGTTCTGCTCCTTCAACTGTGAGGATGTCAGAGCACCAACAACCATCACAACATCTTTTCACCCAAGAAATGTTTGTTTCCCAAAAGGAGTCTAGAGATGAAGACAGCCTGCAGGCAAAGGGGGTAAAGAAGTGTAGCCAAGAGGACAAATCCACCATGACTTTGATTTCAGACAAACTTCTTGGGAGTGGACTTATCCCAGACTTGAACCCATAACCTCACACAGTCAAATCAAAGATCAAGGGTGAATTCCAATTCCTGTCTTAACCCTCAATCTTAACCCTCAATCTCAAAATGCGCACTCCCGTGAAGTGTAAGTGCTGTCCCGATTCTCAGAAAGTTGAGGTTGAGGGGCGAGATTGAGGGCTGTATCTCCCTCAATATTGAGATTTTCCGACACCACCCTTGGGATTAAGGGACATCCAGAATGCATTGCGTATTGTCGGTAAATAAACATGGCGTCCAAAGCGGCAGAGAAGACGAGCTACAAATATAGTATTTTCTTTATTAATGGAGATATAAATATAACGAAAACCATTGTATTATCTTAGTTTAGACCCATTTTATGGATTATTTACCTCGTTGTTGCAGAACATTTATTTTTATTTTACGATCTTTTGTCAATACCGTCCGGTGCGGACAAGTCATGTTGCTTTAGTTAAAGTTAGTTAACGTTACAAAATGGTCATTTTTCTCAGTGGTAATGTAATTGTTTTATCAAGATAACAGCCTATATAACATGCTTGTGCTGATAATGGTATAAGATGACCGGGCTAATGTCATCTCCTGTAGCTGCAGAGTTTTGTAACGATAGTTATAGCTGGTGTTTACCTTTCAATAAACTTTGGTATGCTGTGACAGCTGAATATGTCCGTGGTTGTGTTATTTATACAGATATTTTTTTGATCACGCTAACCGAAGGAATAACTGACAGACAGTCCACAACAATTTCATTTGCATTTAAGGGGTGTCCCATTTCTAAGTCACAAGATAGCCCTTAACACTTGGTTTTGAGGGCTACTAAGATTGAGGGTTGAGCTTGAGGGTTAAGATTGAGGGTTAAGAAAGGAATTGGAATTGGGCCCAAACCTCTGGACTGATGAGCCACAGGGTCACATTTATTTTGATGGGGGGAAAAATAATTGACTTATTTCCACTGAAACAAATGCACAATGTCTCTATTCAAGTGATTGTCTAATATCTAAAGCTTTTGCCTTCTCAACTTGAACATTACATCACCTACATTTCAGGGTTGGGCGCCAACAATAGCACAGCAAGTTTTTCAGATCTCAGGGGGTTTAGATTTGCATCCCCCTAGTTGTCCAGCACAACAGCTCACTGTGAAGTTGTAGCAGTCACTCAGCTGTTATATGGGCTCGTCCGGGATTTGAACCCGGGACCTCTCGCACCCTAAGCGAGAATCATACCCCTAGACCAACGAGCCACGATAAAAGTCATGCAAATGAAAGTTTAGAAAGCGTGCATCTATTTCAAACTCAAATGAGCACTGATTACAAACCAAGTTCTGCAGAAGATCATCTCTGAACATCCACACCAGCTGCTGCTGCTGCTGTGATGGTGTGAAGGAGGTTTTCTTGTCTCACCTTGGACCCTTGGTACCACTTGAGCCTGGTTTAAAATCCACAGCCTACCTGAGTATTGTTTCTGACCATGTCCATCCCTNAACCATCTTCTGATGGAAACTTCCAGCAGGTGAACGTTCCAGGTCACAAAGATCAAATCATCTCAAACTGTTTTCTTCAACATGACCATGAGTTTTCTCTTCTCCAATGACCTCTACAGTCACCAGATCTCAGTCCAGTAGAGTTTATTTGGGATCTGGAGGAGCAGGAGATTTTTCTTTATTTGCTCAGGCAATAAATCTACAGTAACTGTATGATACTGTCATATTGATATGAAGCAAAATCTCAAGAAAATATTTCTTTTCAAACAGTTCAAACAGTTTCCAGGTACTAATAAAGTGAACCAAATAAAGTAAGAGCTGAGTGAAGAGGAGACAGCAACCAAAGATGAGAAGAATGCAACACAGGACAGTTCAAATGTTGGATAAACATCCTCAGACAACTTCCACACAAATTCAAGCTTTCCTACAGACCCAGGGAGCAGAAGTTTCAGTCTTCATCTGAATGAGAAGAAGCACTCAGGCAGGAGACGGAGGAGAACCCCACTGCTGACGAAGAGACATAGCTCACCTTTAATCATCACACACTGACCTGCAGCCTGCAGCCACCTTTTGGGGGTCAGTGCTGGAGCTCTGAGGATCATTAATAAATGTTAGGAACATGTTCAGGAGAACCCAGGAGCTGTTTCTCCACCTTTACTTGTTTGAGTAAAGGCGGAACACCTCGATACTGAAATATATATCGTTATCCTATCAATATCAAGATATGAAAATTCAAGATATTAATATCCCACTATCAAAGATGTCAGTGATGTAGATTTTCCCAGCTCCCCCTGCATGTAAAGCTCAGACAGTCACATGATTATTGGAGACTTTCTGTGAATGTTGATGACTGACAGTGAGTTCTTATCAATTAACATCACTTTACACATCCTGTTTTATTACAATGCTTTGTTTTTTTTCTAAAACATGCACAGTTTTCACTAAACCCAGAGTCATATTGTATTGTATCAATATCTAGATATCTGGCATTAATATCTAGATATGAAATTTTGTCAATATCGTTCAGCTCTAATATAGAAGATGTCCATAAATTATAAATCTGTAAAAATATATAAGCCGGTTGACAAGTAATCTCAGTCAGATTTGTTATATGTACTTGGTAGATATTACTGTTTCTAATCACATTACATTTGTGTATTTCAGGTATCCTGTTGATAATAAAGGAACTGATAAAAGAACCCCAAAAAATGCCTACTCTTCAATAAAAGGCACAATGTGTGTCATGGTTTATCCAAAACAAAATGAGATACACAGACTCAAGGTTGGGTTATGCTTTCCACGCGTATGTGATGTATGGAAATTAGATGCAGTATATCAGGGTAAGAGAATGCATGTGGCACGGGGCGTCTATTGGTGTCATGTAGTCCATTGTCACATCTGTCGATTAATGCATGACACAAAAATAAATGCAGACAGGGACAGTGGGGGGAACTGAGAACATCTGAGGAAAACATCCAAGGTGGAAGACAAGCCTTTAACTTTCTCCTACAGAATTTGCACACCCTGCATATTTGTTTGCCAATATTACTTTAAGGGATCAAGCATCATAACCACATAACAACACCATTAGTGATCAGTGGAGGCAGAAGTGAAACAGCCAGGTGAGAATAAATTAACTGTTTTTCAATTCCGGTGGCATTAAAGGCCGACCTTTCTGGCCATCAAACCTACACAAACACCTGACATCTTTGCTGTTAATTGTTAGAAAAACATGAACACCTAAAATAGGATATAAAGCACTTTATATGTGATCAGGTGCTTTTGCCATGAAACACTGAGTAACAGGAGAAACAGCCTGAAGTCATTTCTTGAACAATTTGAAGAATCTATGTATCAATCTGTATTAATTTTTTGTACAAGGTTCATTTTATTGGATTAACTCTAAAAAATTTCAAAAAGCAACACAAAGGTATGAAATCACACATTTATAATGTCATGTTGTCTAAAATGTCTGAGATTCATACAGTAGACTTAAATATTGGAGTGAAGATTTGGCACAAGTGTAATGTAGCTTGGCACATACCAGATCTGTTAATAAACGTCTCAGGTTATTCCAGTTCAAATGTTAACAGAGAATTTATGTGCTGAACATAGAGGAACCCTGGTTCATTGTTTGTGGTATTATAGGAAAATTGTAGTGTTCTAGGAAGGAATAAGAGGTGAAATTGAAAAATAGTTTCAAAGAAATTTGCATTGGACCAAAGACTGTTCTTATTTGGCCTATACGCAGAAAAACCTACATGCACAAAATTGAGAGAATACTTATCGATATAAGGTTGTTAAACGCAAAGAGGTGTATTTGGTTATGTTGGAAGAATGTTCTTGGACCTGTGATAAGTCAGTGGAGGCAACAGATGTTGTCTACCCTCCCACTGGAAAAGATTACTTACAGTCATAGTCAATACGAAAGTATTGGCAGCCCTGGGATTTTTCCAGAAAATGAAGAATTTCTCCCAGAAATTGTTGCAATTACAAATGTTTTGGTATAAATGTGTTTATTTCATTGATGTGCATCGGAAAAACACAAAAAAATGAAAGAAAAAAGCGACTCTTGACACAATCTTACACAAAACACAAAAATTGGGCAGAACAAAATTGTTGGCTTCCTTTTAGAATTGTGGGTAAATCATTTAATTTCAAGCAGGTGATGCTTGTCTTAACTCGGCTGTGGTGAGTTGAGGAGTTCCTGAGGACTTAAGACGCAAAACTGTTGACAAATATGAACTTCAGAACTCTCCAGAACTTTGTCTCCAACCATTTCTTGGTGCTGTCTGAGGTATTTTTTGGGTCATTGTTCTGCTGGAACACCCATGACCTCTGACATAGATGCAGCTTTCTGACACTAGACCCTACATTACAGCCCAAAAGATTTTGATCATCTCCTGATTTCATGACTCCTTGCACACTGTCAAGGCCCCCAGTGCCAGAGGCAGCAAAACAACCCAAAACATCATTGAACCTCCACCATGTTTGACTGTAGACACTGTCTTCTTCTCTTTGTAGACCTCACTGTTTTCTATAACAGTAGAATGACTTACTTTTCCAAAAAGCTCTACTTTAGTCTGATCTGTCCACAAAATTTCTCCAAGAAGGACTGAGGCTTACTCAGGTACAGTTTTGAAAACTCCAGTCTGGTTTTTCAATGTCTCTTCGTCAGCAGTGGGGTTCTCCTCTGTCTCCTGCCTGAGCGATTCTTCTCATTCAGATGACGACTGAAACTTCTGCTCCCTGGGTCTGCAGAACAGCTTGAATTTGTGTGGAAGTCGTCTGAGGATGTTTATCCAACATTCAAACTATCATGTGTTGCATTCTTCTGTTAATTTTTCTCTACCGTCCTCATCCAGGGAGATTAGCCACAGTTCTATGGGTTTGAAACTTCTTGATTATATTACGCCCATTGGACAAAGGAACTTAAAGATCTCTTGAGATGGTCTTGTATCCTTAAGATTGTTCACATTTTTCAACAATTTTGTGTCTTAAGTCCTCAGACACTCCTCAGCTCTTCTTTCTCTTCTCCATTCTTGGTGTGACACACAAAGGCAACAACACAAAGGTTGAGTCAACTTTTATACATTCTAACTAGTGTCAGGTGTGACTTCTGTATTACCAGCATCTGTTACTCACCACAGCTGAGTTTGAACAAGCATCACCTGCTTGAAATTAACTGATTTACCCGCAATTCTAAAAGGGTGCCAAAAATTTTGTCCAGCCCATTTTTTTGCATTTTGTGCAAAATTGTGTCGATTTTGGCTTTTTTTCTTCAGCTTTTTTTCTGTTTTTCCAATGCACATTGAGGAATTAAATACATTTATACAAAAAAAAGAAAACATGATGGCAACAATTTCTGGGAAAAATGGTGTATTTTCTGAAAAAATTCCAGGGGTGCCAAAACTTTCATTTATAACTGTTTATCAAAGATTGTGGGATTTGAGTCATTCTTATGTGAAAGGGCATGTGTTGTATTGTGGATACGTGTTTATCATTGTGCTTTTTTCCAAAATGAATAAAAATAATTCTGAAAAAAAAAGGTTGTGTTTCTACAAGTCCTACATAAAAGTGTTTGGACCTGAGTTACTTATTGAATGCACAACGTCCTTCAAAGTTGGTCCCAAACTTTACTTAGTGCGTAGTAAAGGTAATTGAAGTGGGCTTTATCGTCGTCACTCTCAAACCTCCCCTTAGAGCAGTGTGTAACTCACAGTGGAGTGAAAAAAAAAAAAAAAAAAATCAGTTTGGCACTGTTTCTCCGCAACTGAACAAAATTTGCTGCATAGAGCCGCTACAAGCTGTCACCACGCTGCATCAAAACACGCAAAACAACTCCAAAAAAGCACAGAGCGTCTCCCAAATAACTGCCTGCTTCTTGTGCATAAATTAAGGAGCTGCT
>RPOG01002940.1:0-58233 GCA_008086565.1 Thalassoma bifasciatum | reverse complement strand
AAAAAAAACACAGAGTGGGCAGCTCTCGGAAGCCCTGTGGTGGGAAAGATAAAAAACAGAGCTTGTATAAAACAAAGCAGCAGATCAGAATCAGAAGAGCTCAGGAAACATGTATAACTCGGTGTGTTTCCTCATCTTGTCCTCTGTGTTTGCTGTGCTTGTCTTCCCAGGTAAGACTTTTTTCTTCTTCTTCTTTCTTCTTCTCCCCTGCATCGCTGCTGTTAGTATGTCTGTGTTTACATCCCGCTGTCTTCCTCTCTGAGGCATTTCAATTGACTGATGCTCTGTTGAGATAAGCTCTGATTCTTGCTCTTTGCGTCTACTGTTGATTTGCTGTGAAGCTTGTTGATGAAGAGGAGTGAGTTCAGAGTTGGTTCCAGAGTCGTGTGTTGTTGGAGCCCCAGAGGCATAAAGAAGAAATGCTCTCTGGACATAAGGGCATACTTAGAGTTTACTTTATACTTCTCTCTCTTTACTCTTCTTTACGTCTCTACTTTCACACCAGACTGTTCGAAAACAGACTCTTCGCTTTGCTTATTCTGTTTTATTGCAACACTTTCCAACACCCACACCAACCTCATTACACCAACAATGACACAAGAAAGACATTTTCCTCTGTGTATCTGTCTCAGGATATCACACAGCAGATATAACGAGACAATAACCAGGTGGAATATGCAACAAGATGAACCCTAAGAAAGAGAAGCTGACCCAACGTGAAGAGGTGATTAAGATTCCTTTGATCCGCTGGAGGCACAGGGATGAAAGTGAACTAGACTCACAGTGGACTTAGAACAGCAAGATCCCACCATTCAGCTGATTTGAATATTGAAGCAAAGTTTATTTTGAATATTTCAAGTATTTCTTCTATTTGAAGTTGGGATTATTCAGATCAAATCGCCTCGAGAGGTTGAGTTCGCTTTGCACAGAAACGTTGGGGAGAAATTTCCTACCGAGGGAAACTTTTGACTTTATACTCCATGCACTTTGAGTCTTTTCCTCCTATAATGTGTAAAAAAAAAGTACAAGTTAGTACTTTCCTTTAGCGCTCTTTCTTTTGACGGATATCTGAGTTCTACCTGAGTGAAGACGGTGTGAAGGTTTTGCAAAGCCTGCTGGGAAAACTGCAGTGTGGAATGAGAAAAAAAGTTCCCTCCTGCTTTACACTGCTTGACATTTAGGAAGACAACATTTCCCCCCTAATGTCACAGGTTTTCTGCAGGACGTAAATCACTTTTTAGTTCCAAGACAGTAGCAGCATTTTGTCTTTTCTGACGCTCATCAATAAAACCTGTGCTCATGAAGCATTTATGTTAAAATCCATTCTTACAGGCTGCCTTTTACGATAAACATCGATTACTTATCCCAGCAATGGATGCAGACGTCAATAAGAGCGAAGCATCAAGTCCAAAGTGACGTAGAGTGTGTAAATAAGCGACGTGCACTGAGCAGTGAAGCGAGTTAAGTACTTCTGAGTTTGCATTGTGTATTGATGCCTAAGTATAAAGCGGCGTTGACCTTTAACCTTCACTCCTGTGTGGAGGAGAAGTCTCCCCTGACAGGGAAAGTGGACTCAGACAGTTTGAGAAAAAAAACTACTCCCTGCTGGTGTCACAGGGGAGCTCGGTGTCCTGAAATTATGGTAAATGAGTCTGAAGTCTGAAAATGCAAATATGTACCCAAAGCACCTGAAGTGAGAGGAATATGTTTTCTCACCTCAAAGGGATTGTGTGAGGGAGATTATGTGAAGCAGCCTGACAGGAAATAATGTGTTGTGAACCAGTGGGTGGGCATCTGAGGGATGTGTCCCAACGTTTCGTGCTGTAGTGTTGTCTCAGCGCAAGCATGACTAGTATCAGTGTTCTGTCTGAAAAAGTATTATGATGACATTTAAGAAGTTGATCAAGTTCTTGATTATATAACAACTCATATGATATTGATATAACAAATATGAAGACATACATGGACCTAAAAATATTCATTCAACCGTCCTCGGTGATGGAAACAGTGTGTTACTTATATTTTTTCAAGCTGTGTATAATGAGTGGGTGGTTATGCACAAATCCCAACAGAGTGAGACAAGACCTTTCAGCTTTCCATCTCTGACTAAAGATACAATCATTTTGGCCCTCAGGCTCGACGTGAATGCACATTTTTTGTATTGTTATTACTTTTTATGCAGCTAAATAAAGCCCTTCAGATTTCATTATTGGTATTGCTCTTATGACAACAGCTTTCAAGGCTGCGTGTATGCTTTAAGTGAACGTGTCATTCATGGTGAAGTTCAATCATTAGTATTTCTTCATCATCACATTTAACAGATGCAGAAGGTGACAGCAGTAAGGTCCTCTTCTCTTCTCTTTCACAAAAAATCTCTCTTTTGCATTTTGTTTTCAGTCCTGTAACACCTTAGCAACAATATTGGTTTCTTTGTGTTTGTCTTCCTGAATTTCATCAACACCTCTCTTCCTGCTTGTCTTGCTGAAATACACCCTGAAAATGTCATTGTCTGGATGACAACACACATTACTTTACTCTTAAACCTGTATATGTTCTGTATGCTGAGCAGTAATGGAGCCTTCACAGATGTGGAAGTTTCAAATGCCATAGACTCTTCTGATCTCTATCTCATCATCAGGGACTTTGAACTGGGAGCTGAGAACAGGCTCCTTCAAGTCTTTAGAGCAGAGGATGCAGCATCCATGATTTCCAAAAAGGATGTCAGAGTTTAAGTCATTAAACAACAGGACAGATTTCCACTTCCCTCTCCTCCATCTTAAATGGAAGAGAAGTCTCTGTTGTTCCTAGATCATGTTAAAAACTTGTTTCATCTTTGCATGATACAGTTTACAAGGTCATTTCTGTTTCTTTTTAATGCATTAATCTCTACTAAAGAGTCAAGTCTGTTTTTTTTTATTAATGCATTGACCTCCACTACAAGGTCATCTCTTTTTTTAACAATGCATTAATCTGCAATACAGAGTCATGTCTGTTGTTATTAATGCATTAATCTGTATGACAGTCAAGTTTTTTTTTTCATTAATGCAGTGACCTCCACAACAGAGTCATGTCTGTTTTTTTATTTGCTTGTTTGTATTTTTTCTTATATGCAGTTACCTCCACTATAGTCATATCTGTTTTTTTGTTTGTTTGTATTTTTTTCATTAATGCAGTTACCTCCACTACAGAGTCATGTCTGTTTTTAATCATTGCATTGATCTCTACTATAGTCAAGTCTGTTTTTTTTCATTAATGCAGTTACCTCCACTACAGAGTCATGTCTGTTTTTAATCATTGCATTGATCTCTGCTATAGTCAAGTCTGTTTTTTTTTCATTAATGCAGTGACCTCCACTACAGAGTCATATCTGTTTTTTTGTTTGTGTGTTTGTTTTCATGAATGCAGTGACCTCCACTACAGAGTCATATCTGTTTTTTTGTTCGTGTGTTTGTTTTCATGAATGCAGTGACCTCCACTACAGAGTCATATCTGTTTTTATTAATGCATTGATCTCTTCTATCGTCAAGTCTGTTTTTTTTTTTTTTCATTAATGCACTGACCTTAACTGCAGAGTCATATCTGGGTTTTTTTCCTTAATGCATTGACCTCCACTACAGAGTCATATCTGTTTTTTTTCCTTAATGCAGTGATCTCCACTACAGTCAAGTCTGTTTTTTTTTTCATTAATGCAGTGACCCTAACTGCAGAGTCATGTCTGTTTCTTTTCTTTTTTTCCCCATTAATGCAGTGACCTCCACTTCAGAGTCATGTCTGTTCTTATAAATGCATTGATCTCCACAACAGAGTCATGTCTGTTTCCTTGTGTGTCAAGGAAAGTGAACCTCCAACTGCACATCGGCATTTTTTTACTTCAGTGAAACACAAGCTAAGTTCTTATAACTGCAGTGATCTTCACTACAGAGTCATGATTTATAGTTAAAAGAAAATGTTGAATCTGCTGTCTCTTTAAGGCTCCCTGTCCCACAAAACCCCTTCTGTCTGATTGGCTGTTTTCTGGAGGGCAGAGCTTTGAACAGACCTTGATGTTTGAGACCTAAATATGTCACCAAACAGAACATGCAGCATTGTTCCTTTAAACCCATGTTTGAAATATGAGACAGCTTTAACCAAAGATGTCAGAGTGGTCTTTGGTTTAATCTACCTCTCTGTTCCTGCACCAGTGAATGATTATGATGTAGTCTTCATATTATTGCCAGATAATGGACCTTGTTCCAGGTCTATGTGGTTACCTTTTCACTAGTCCTTGTTCTTATGTTCATTCATCATGGGAGAACATGTCCTTTCTTGCACTTTCTGTGGATGAATATGGGCACAGGCTCTTCCTCACCTCCTAATGCTCATGATCAGAGTATTTTATCAGAGAACAGATGACAGGTTATAATTGAGGATTCACATGACTGATAGCCTCCCAAGTTTCCATAAATGCTGCAGTAATAAAGTCCACATGATTTGTTTCAGGTACGATCATGATGAGGCAAAATTGGTAAGCTTGACTGCCCTGTCACATCCTGTATTTAGCATCAAATAACTGACAGAAACAGAGCTCCACTAAAAAAAAAAAAAAAGAAAAAAAAAGAAAAGTAAAAATAAACAAGCACAGGAAGATGCATGATTATAACATCTGATAAAGAGTGATATGAGAGTGTCCCTTTTGTTAACATGGAGAGGCTTTGCAACCCACACAGCAGACGGTCACTAGGGGGAGCTCTTCCAATTTTGGCATCACTTTTGGAGAGGTGTTTTGCTGTCTATTTTTCACAGTTTAAACCAGGGTCAGCAATCTTTCTATGATCCATGCCTCTTTAAAATATACTCACACTCAAAGTGCCAATACTTACATCTTCATAAAATCATTTTTAAATCATCTGTTTTTACAGGTTTTTTTTTTGCAGTATTTAACATACTCACATTACTGCCAAGTGCTTTATTTAACCTTGTGTATTATGATGCAAACTTGCAGGCACAAAGGAGTTGTAGCAGTAGCATACACGTGGCTGCAAGATGGATTTAGCACAGTCTTCATGTGGGAGAAGATTTGTTCAGATGTAAGTAAAGACAAACGCAGAGAGTAGAACCAAGGCCATTTTCTTCAGGCATGAGAAGTTTTCTTTCAAACTCCTCTAACAGGTCACAATGGATGCATGCTCCCTGGTCTGTCTCACTTTATTTCCAGTGCCGTATGGAGTTCTGTGAACTTCGATTCTCACAATGATGTTGTACCATAAGAAAAAAAAAATCTTCACAAATGTCTTCTATGCATCAAACAGAGCCAGGACAGTTTGGCCTGCATGTTGCAGCCAAAGTTTGAAAGTGTTGTGATATCAGTGAGGAACATCAGTTTCGCAAGCCATGCGTCATCTGACAGGTCAGGGTAGTTCAGCTGCTTCTCTGCCAAAAAGGTTCAGATCACGTTGACACTTCACAAACCTCTCCACAACTTTTCCACCACTGACCCATCAAACAGGGCAGGAAAGAGGCAAGTACTGGCAAACACTGTTAGAAGTGAGATTAGGAAAGTTTAAACACTTTCATACAAAAAAAAAAAAAAAAAATTTCTTCAACCTGAAGTCAGAAAGCTTAACGGCATCCATCTGCGTTCCATCTCCTCTGCGTCACGGCAAAAATCAATTAGGATCCACTCAAGTCAATGTGTCGACTCCAAGCGGCAACCTCCGGTCTGAAAAAATGAGACAACAGTGAAGTGCTAAAAAGCTGCTGTTCCTCCAGTGACCGCTTGAGGCTGGCTCCAGAAGCACCGGAAGTACTGTACAAGTGGACGGGAAAAAGGCTGTTTTCAGAGCTGAAATCAGCGTATTTAAAGCCTGGAACAAACTCTGTCTCCTATCTGGATCGCTAATTTTGCTAACGGCACACACTGTGAGGGGGGTGGATTTTTTTCTAACTGGGCCGTTTGGAAGATATTAGGATCAAGAGCTTACCCAATCAGAGCCACAGCTCAGATCACGTGACTGGCGGGCGCCCAATAGCTGTGAGTTTGGGCACTCGTCACTCGTCCCATTTCCAATATGGCCGCGCCCGTCGTTTAGCCTCAAAACGGAGCTGCAGTAACAGACGGGTGACGTCATGGAGACTACGTCCATGTTTTATACAGTCTATGGTCGACTCACACTGCATCCGTTCACTTGTGGTAAAACGCAAGCGACGTAAAACGCAGCAATCCTATTGGACGACACAGCTAAGATCAGAGATGGAAAAAGTACATACTTTCTCTACTTAAGTAGAAGTACAAATACTTGTGTGAAAAAAGCTGAGAAATGTAAAAGTACAAATTCATCTGCTTTACCTAAGTAAAAGTGAAAAAAAGTAGTAAGGAGTAGAAAGTACAGATATTTGTGTTCAAATGTAGGGAGAAAGCAAGGAGTTATCAGAAATATTAAGACTTAAGTTGAGTACAGATACCTGAAAAATCTACTTCAGTAAAAGGAACAAGGTATTTGTACTTCAGTACTTTCCACCTCTGGCTAAGATGCATAAATTCAGCGCGGCGCAGATCGAGCGGGACAGGAAGTAGTGTCTGAAAACCATTGAAAAGAGCCTCTGACTTTCAAAACAAGACAAACCGTGTTAAAACTAGATTGTATTCAACTTGATTGTGGCGATAAACAGACATAAGGAGAGGAGACACGCCAGGAGTCAGCAGATTTAAGGTTTTACAGACCAACATGAATGAAGAGAGACTTATCTATGAAGTTGGAAGCAAAGGAGACCAACTGTCTGTCAGTCCTGCAACTTGGCGGATGCAACACGCAGCTGGTGTGAGTTGACAAACGCAGTCAACACGCAACGCAGAAGAATGCAGTTTATTTCCCACATTACACTTTAAAAGAAAGCACCAGACAAAAGTAGATGTACAGAGGACTGATGAGTGTCACCTGTCAAACACCTGTCCTATTCAAAACAAATACTAATGACGGTAATTACAGATTTTAACCTTTAGAATCAGGTTTCACGTCACAAACTTATTAGTTAACACTAAATGAAATGTTTTGGAGCCAAAACTTAAGCACTCTTATTTATTTCTTCATCAGGACAAAGCTTACCCATCTATGCCCTTTAAGCCAAAACGTGGCACATGGTGAAAAAAGTCTTGCTTACTTTTCAGCACTCTACAAACTTGTATTATATGTGAAAGAACATGAATTTTTATACATACAAACATTTCTGAAGCCTCCCAACATCTAGATTTTGTCTTTTGGTGAATTTAGAGGACAACAGTGCTGCTCTATGATGACCTAACTATAATGAAAACAACTAAGATTGGCCAGTCAAGTTATTTTTACCTCATCATCAGGTGTGTGCTGGAGGAAACCGAAGTTTAGGACACATGAAATCCTTTAGTCTCAGCGTGATGTGTCGCTAAAATTGGACAACTGGTGTGTCGCGCCGGGTTAGATGCATCACACACTCTGGCTCCATTACATCCGTAGCAGTCAGTGTGTCACAGAGAAATGACAGAGCAGTGTGACGCCGGGGCGGGGTGACGGATTAGCTCTGCTGCCTGATAGTTGTTGCAGCACTGATGAATTGTGTGTGATGCGTTATGGTTCAATCAGGCACACATCAATAGCAGCCTATCAATCAAACCTGAGTGCTGTGTCTCCACTCTTCACTGAGCCTCACTGAGCCTCACTGGGGCTGTGGAAAGCACTAAGCATGCTGGGAAAGATGGTGAAAGTAGGTGGCGTACTTATCCAGAGCTCACCTGTGTTTCCTAACAGGGCAGACTTTCCTGTCCTTGTTTAAAGATCGTTGTTGTGAGGCTACAGAAACAAATCACATGCATTAAGTAGTTTTATTTACATTTAAGATGTATAGTCCTCTGTTAATTGCCTGTTTGTGGTGTTTGGAGTCTGCTGTACGGCGTATTTCCATATGCCTGACATTATTAATACCTAACACAAAGGTAGGTCACACCTGTTCCTCTGATTTAATATGAAAGCTTCTTCATATTCAACTGCAGGTGATCGCAGTAATAAATCAAAGTCACGCTCACATTATAAAGCTCTTGGCTGAAGCACGTGTGAGCTGATCTGAGTGTGGGGTTAATGGCTGATGTGGATGTGCTGTAGGTTGGCTGTACCTCAAACAGAAACAGCATGAAACAGAATGTGAAGACAAACAGAAATATTAAAAACGTCTGGAGCCGCTCCGCTGGGTATGAAATATCATCTTATTGCATTTTTCACTCTCAGGAGTTTCCAAAGGTGGACCACCTGCAGGTGGTGTGTGCTTTCAACTGCATGTGTGCTCAGCATGCTGCTAATGTGTGCAACCGGCTGGGCCACAAACACGTTTACTCATTAATTGTTCCGTACACAAACACAGGCTGCAACCCCAGCCAAGTGGAGTGCAATTTTCTGTTTGTGCAGAGAAGAAATCATCGAGAACATGCGAGGATACAGACGGTTTAATAAAACAAGCTAGAATCATGTTTGTCTTGACAAAAGACTGAACTATGAAGAGAGGAAAGGATTAAGTTTACCACTCTTAAGACTAAAATCAATAAAGCTGCATTTGCAGGATGTAGAGGAAACAACTGGCTAGAGAAGAGAAATCGTATTTTCTTCTTTTACTATGCACAATACATTTGACTTTATAATTCACGTGTATTCTCATGATCGATTTGTTTCATGAATATAATTTAATATGTCACACGCAGCTCTGACACTATCAAATGAAGACGCATGGGTTCATTAAAAAAAAGAGGGATATTGCTGAGCTTTAAACTATTCATCAGAAAGGTACAAATATATGGCCTCTCATTGCATTGATCAGCTTCTGTTGTGATGTGACATCAGCGAAACACAATAAACATCTTTCTTCATTGTATCACAGGGATATGTTGTTGAATACAGGTGAAACTGTGAAGGTGGACAAACGACCGCGCAGTGCTCGCCCCCCAAACTGCCTCATAGTCTACTCCAGGACAAATCTCCTGTATGGTATATTGTGTACTTCACATAGTTTCATGTTGGAAGGACAAGTTCTGATTTTAAATGATGTTTCACATAAACCAAACTCACCCTCTGTAGACTTGAACATCCCTGAATATCAGTTCTGCCCGAATAAGAAATTATTTTAATGGAGGGATTTGTCTCTGTCTCGTACTGTACTGATTCAAAATACTGAATTCCCCTCCCCCCTCCCCCTGTTCTCAACATTTGATCTGTCGACAAGTACACTGCAAAATGAAATCCAAGCAGGTGTTACGTGTTAATACAATAAACTTTTTGCTTACCCCATTGACAGATGTTTTTCTTTTTTTCTTTTTTTTGTACACATTGTAAGCAATTCCAACCTCATTTTTGTCTTTAAATATCTTGAAACAACATTTTTCAAGACGGGACTAGTACACGGATAAAAATTTTCTGATAGATCTACTTAAGAAAAATAAGGTAACTTATCCAAACCAGTGTTTTTTACATGAAAAATAAAATCCAAGTAAAGTGTGCTTGATTTTGTCAGGTAGATTAAGCAAAACTAAACTTTCGATGAATAACTTAATCTTTTGATGTTTTTCATGACTTTTTGGGTAATATCAGCTTAACCATATACTTTGAATGAAGAATGAGGGGTTGCTGGTCTACATTGTTTGGTGTAGTCCAAGTACACCATGTAGTGTAGACAGCAGGTCCACACTGTAGAGCACAGGAAGTTGGTCCACACAGTTTAGTGTAGGCAGCCAGTCCACACCATGAACAGCCAGCATAGACAGCTTATGCCCCCCGTGTGATTCATCCATGTACAACAGGCTCTCATGTCCACTGTGTGCCCTCCCAACTCATGGTGTGGATAAACTGAAAAAGATTACCTCACATTACTAAAATTATTCATGTTAAAAAAAAAAAATCACACTGTCTTGTATTTTGAACACATATTTTTTGACTGAAATACTGGATATATTTGAGCGAAGACAATAACTTGAATTTTTATTGTTGATTTCAGGGATTGAATTAAGTTAAATTTAGTTCTCCCCAGATTTATATTACTCTGCCACACACACACCCCTCCACAATCAAAGCCAGGGTGAGGCCTTTTACAGCACCTTCCATGGTGTTCTTTAAAGCTGTTTACCCCAGTCAGCAGAACCTTAGGAGTCCCAGGACCCAGTGGAGAGACTGGCCTGTGAAGCTCATTCTCTGGGCTCGTAGTGGGACCCCCACTCATTCCTTCAACACTCAGCCACCACATCAGTGCACTTGGCCTTCTTCTGGTCTTGAGCTTTCACCATCCCATCCTCTCAGGGAACAGTTAGCTCCATTTGCACCAACTGCTAGCTTTCCCTGGTTGGAATGTTGTTGCTGCGATGATGACTGGGAATCTCAACTCTCTCCCAAGGTCAACCAGCAGTTGCCATTCCCTTGTTGCAAAGGTGATGGTAACCTTGGTGGGTTGTTGCCGTTTGCTGTTGTAGATGTCATTGCAGATGGTGTCTGCTAATGTGGTAGCTGAGGATTCGTTCTAAAGATCCTTTTTTTCTGGTAGAACTGGCGATCAGGTGAGTCCACCAGGTCCCAGGTGAACAGGTTGGTTGGGCTTGGAGGACGTCATACACTGACTGGACCAGGAACTGGAAATTGTTTGACTCCACCTCCCAGAGTTTTGCCAAGGTTGAATGCTCTCATTCAGTCCAGCCTCCTGGGAAATTAAGTATTGAGCAGGGAAATAATACAAGTTTTAAGATTCAGTGCTTTATTGCCATGTCAGCATCACACACTGACAATGACTCACAACGCTCCCTCATCACTCTACACAATAACAAAGGACTGATTGTGCCACTCTGATCTGCTCTGACAGGCTGCTCCAAAGTCCTGGGGCTCCCAGAGAAAAAGACCAATCACACTTGCTCTTTAATCTTGACTGCATCCTGGCTCGTATGGGAGAAAAGCTCAGAAACAGAGAGGTCCAAGTCAATGACGGGCCATATAGTGGATTAAAAGTCTCTTAAAATCAGTCTTAAAAACCACAGGTTGCCCGTGTAGGTCAGCTTATATTGAAGTGTTGTTAAATCTGTTTTTCATTAGAAGCTGAGCTGCTGCTTTTCAACCGTTTGAAGGTGGTGGATTGATTTCTGACTTTTGTAAAGAGAATTAAAACCATCAAGTTGGTAGAATAAAATAAGCGTAAATGGTAAAGTCAAGGTCTTTTGCAAACATTACTCCTGAGCTGATGAAACTCAGTCTATGGCTCAAAAGATAGATCCTGGTCAAAACTTACAACAAAGTTTGTGGTTGAGGTTTTGACATTTTGACATATTGCCAATTCAATAATAATAATAACAAAAGATTGGATCTCTCTTTGCTGGGGTCCTCGAACAATTATTTCTCATATTCTGTCATTTAGTTTTAAAAAGTTGTCAGAGTTATGATGTTTGATTGGTCGTCATGTCAAATTGGGATGTAAAACTGTGTGTCAGTGGCTCAGAGGTGATAACTGACATTCAAATTATGAATGGTTTTCAAAAAGGGAGGATGTACATGAAAAAAAAAGAGCTGGACCTAGACCTGGATCCTGCAGAACCCCAGTGAATAGATTTCCCATTGATGAATGCAATGATCATTTTGAAATAATATTCTTCAATAAAACCATGTCTTATACAAAGTGTCTTGTGCATTAACCAAACAGTAATTTGTAAAACATCAGAGGACCCCAAGGCTACAGCTGATTTATTAAAATCATATATTTCTAAGTAAAACACAGCTCTTTCCTGCTAATGTTTTTGTTAGGTTAAAATGCAGTTTATGAAAAACCCTGAAATCCTAAGTTTTCTCATGAACAAATACAACAAAATCTGACTTTAGCCGAAACGCATCGTGTAACTCTGACTGGACAAACATGCATGAAAAATATGT
Organism: Thalassoma bifasciatum; assembly: GCA_008086565.1. Lineage (NCBI taxonomy): Eukaryota > Metazoa > Chordata > Actinopteri > Labriformes > Labridae > Thalassoma > Thalassoma bifasciatum. Next base: position 46,339 of record RPOG01002940.1, on the reverse strand, counting down.
GGATCATGAGAGTTCAGTTTTTAATCCAAATATGAGCTACACACACAGTGAGTGTGTTGTTATGTTAATGTGAAAAGGTTCATGGGATGTATTTTCGTGAACAATAATTCTCACTATGATGTCACCTACAACTCTAAAAAGTAGTTTGTACTTTGCATTTGGAGTACTTCTAACAACTCCACTGATTTTGCAAATTCAAGAGGCAATACTTACAATTCAAAAATGTTTATTTTTTTATCTTTCAGAAAAAAAGTCTTAACCTTTAAGTTTCAAATGACTCTAATGAAACGACCCAGGCTGGGTTTTGTGTCAGGGTGGAACAGCATTAACTTTGATTGGTCCTCACATCATCAGAGCACCGATACAATGACAATTGAAATTGGTGTTGCTTAAGTTAGAGATGTATATTTCTCACCACAATCAGCATAAATTAACCCTTTGGTAACAGTGAGGTACCCTGATACAGAAACATTACTGCAGTTATAATGAGTCTGGGAAGTGGATATTGCTATCAAGCAGGCACACTGTAAAATTTAATTAGTTGACTTGACTGGAAAAAAAATATTATATTGATTGCCTCAAAATTTCCAAGTGAAATTGATCATTAATTTTAAGTTGTTAAAGCTGAAAGGATCTGAATTCAGACAGCTCATGTAATGGCAGTCACCTTGAATGTAGTCAGTGCAAAATCATTCCTCAGGTTGACCATGAGTGAGGAGGGCAGGGAGTGGATATGAGACCCTGCTGTACATGGATATATCACATGGCACAGGCTGTCTTTGCCCTAGTATAGACTGGCTGTCTATGCTCCATGGATTAGTCCAGCTGTCAACGGAATAGACTGGATGTCAAGGACATCTATAAATAATGTTATTTTCCTCTGTTGAACTCTCGTTGAAAATTCCTGTGAATGTTTTACATTAGCCTCTAATTTTATCAGGCATTCTGTTCACCCCCAAAAGTTCCCCATCATGTATTAAATGTTGAATTATAGTGTATGACTGTGAAGACAGTCTTGTAGCACAGACAGCCAGTCTACACCATAGAGCATAGGCAGGTTCTCATGTCCACTGTGTGCCATCCTCACTCACAGTTACAGGGTTTGGTTATCAACTTATTTGATTTAGATTACTGTCATGACATCAGTTGATCTTCTCTACTTGGGATTTTCAGGCAATTGGTTTCCAGAGTTTTTGCAAGTAAAATCAACAAAAGAAAGTTGTCTTTACAAAGTTTAAGTGACTAGACTCAATCGAGCTACTCAACTTTAACATAAGTTAAAGTAACTTTTTGCTTTAAATAAGATTTACTATTACATTTTACAGTGCAGGGAGGCTTAGTTGTCGATCTTATTTTCCTTATCTTTGCTGATTGTTGTTCTTTTCTTTTTTTTTTTTTTTTTAACAACACCCCTTTTCCTCAGGTTAGCTGCCTCAGCCTGCTCTCTATCTTTTAGATCTTGTGATATTTATGTTCAAGGGTGAGTTCAACCATCCTCCTGCCTGGGGGCTGTGCCATGAGAGCTGATACATTTTCAACCCCCAGCTTTAACTCAATTTCAGCAGATGAGTATTTGCTGCCCTTTGTCTTTGCAGGGCCGTGTACATGTTTGTTCTCTCTGACATGACTGGGACAACTCTTCTTATTTGTTACAACCAGATAAACACTCCTCCTGTGAGCTATAACATGTTATATTACCCCTGAATCTTTTTAATGGCAAATATGAAGTAACACTGAACCCTTTATATTTCCTTCTTCATTATTAATCTGGGGATGCTTTTCTGCTGAGTGTGCAGTCAGTGCTGTTCCACTTAACATTCTGCTCATATCCTCACACCTGAAGCTCCCCCTGTTTCACCAGAGTTACCAGATCTTTTTAGAGAAACAAGCAGCCAGGTCAGAAAAAGTGCTCTCAATCCAGAATACGTATGAATAAATGGGACAGGAATAACAAGGGAAAGAAGATGTAGCCACAGAAACAGAAGAACAGAAGCTCTGCTCCTGTGTTGACCTTATCTTTGCCCCTCACCGATTTAATATGACACAAGAAGAGACAGTGATGACTATCGGCACATGCAAGGCTCAAAAACCCTATATTCAGGGGTTTGAAATGTTATAACTGTAGCACAAGAAGAGACTGAAATCAAAAACTACTCTTACATGTAAAGTGGCTCTGACTACTTTGAGCCACTGAAATCATTTGTCTAATTGATGTGGTCCACCAATCATAGTGGACAGGAGGCAGAAGTGGTCCATCCTGGTGTAATTTTATGCAAAGTGATGCTAAAAGTGGAGTGTGCAACGTCTGTTTTCGGTGTGATTTCAAACAAGGGTGGAAACAGCAGCAACAGGCTGAAACATTGATTAATGCATCAGAACTCAACCCTGACCCTGTTATCTGCAGCCTGCAGCAGGATGCACCAGTGCTTCAAACACTGGGGGCTCTTCTAAATACATCTGAGCTTATTATTGTCGATGTAGTGACACAATATAGTCACAAAGTATCACTTGAAGAAACCTGTGGGTGAAAGCTACAGGTTTATTTTAGATTGTGTAAAGAAGCCAAATTAGCCCTCCTATTATGTTCATTTGTCAGTAACATCTATTATATCCCCAGGTCAATTTAACACAATGTATGATTAGTTCTTCATAGGATCAAAAGAAAGAAAAAAAGAAAAAAAAATGCAACAAGAATTGTTAATATTTAATATCTAACTCCCTTACTCACTTTTTAATGAAGATTTATTTATGGGTTTGTTTGTTTTTTTGAGAAGAAAATATAGTTCCGGCTAGTTTTTTGAGCTTTCACCATTTTATAACTGTTGAATGAGCAATAAAACAAACACAATAATTTTTTAAAAGCTATGCAATTAAATTTTTATGAATTTTTGTATGTATATGAAGTGTTTCCAACCATAAAAATTAATAACATATAAATCATTTGTGATATGAACCAAGGGTGTGCAGGTGTGTGTTGTTGTCTGCAACTGTGTGCTTATTTGTGCCCGAGTCTGTGTGTGTCTGTTTGTGTATGTGTGTCTGTGTGTGTGTGTGTGAGCGTGAGTGTGTGTCTGGCATTTGTGACACCCTTTGACCTCATGTTTGACAGCAGGGTTGCCAGATCAGATTGACAGTTTCCAGCCCAATCACAATGTAAATCCAGCCTAAATCTCAACGTTGACAGACACCTGTTTAAAAAAAAACAAAACGTGAAAACATTACGTGCGATAGAAAACTGTTAATTTGGGCCTGGTACAAGGATGCCAGAAGTGCTTTTCACACTTTTTGTACCATATTTTGGTCGTCTAACTGCACTCTTTGTGGGATGCAAGTTGCGATAACTTATTTATCATTTTATCTTTGGTTACTTGATGTGGACGTGAAGCTTTGGATGATATCGCAATCCCGCCTTCCCTGATGCCCACTGAGTAATTGTCATGCCAGTCAAACGATTAAATTAAATTTAATACAGTCCAATCAAACATTTATTTTATTAAATGAGTCGACTTAATGTGAGTTGGTATAATTGCTTTTTTATTTTTATAATTTTTTTTAAATGACAACTTGTTTTGTGACGGCTAGCATAGCCCGCCACTGTGGAGTTGCTGCAGGAGATCATGGGTGGGGAAATATTCGCCATTTTTTGTGTATACGTAGGTGTGTTTGTGTGAGTGAGAGAGCAAAACCGTGAGTGAATGTCCGGGACCAGCACAGTGTCTGTGATCACTTATACTTGGTTGAACCCCCTTGTGCTTGTGATGATGGTACATTTAGCATTTAGAAGTGAGTAGCTAACAGATCCCGCCTTCTATCGGTGAAAGTACCCAAATTTCTTTAACCTACCTAATGTCATCAAAAATAACCCAAATGGGGGGGGACCGCCCAATCTGGCAACCCTGTTTGACAGCAGGGTCAAGTTGACCCATACAGTACCTTTGTGATATAAACATGTAGAGGGTAGATGCGAATATTTGAGATGGACCACTTTTATATGTTAATTGCAATAAATAAGCCAAGCAGAGAAAGTTTAATTCAGCAAAAATACTCTCCACTATTTTTTCTGGATATTCAAAAATCAATCCGGATGGGGTGCAGATGGCATAGTGGATTTGGCCGTGCACCATGAGGTTTGCCCTCAAGCGGGTGGGCTGGGTTCGATTCCCGCCTGTGGCCTGTTTCCCGCATGTCATTCCCCACTCTCTCCCCCTTTTCTACTCTGTTCACTGTCCTCCTTTATCCAATTAATGGCAGAAAATAAAAAAAAAATATCTTAAAAAAAAGGAAAATCAATCCGGATCAATTTGACCTGGAACATAACAGGAAGGTTAAACGCACACAGCCAATGGAAACCATGCAAACCCCTGAAATCACCTGTTTATCTGGGAGTTCTCCTCTGAACAAAACATGTCTGGAACCTGGACCATGGCCCAGAAAATAAAGAAACTTTGAGGAACACAAACCCAAAGTCACTTCCACTGATGAGACTCAGTCAACCTGTTCCCCACACCCACCGAAGCACAGGGCTCTTATTATTGTGCCCGCTTTGTACCACTGTCTGACTTTGCCTCTGACAACGGCAATGAATAATTCAACATTTTATTTCCTTTTATTAAAAAATTCATTGCCTCATAGTATGGACTGAAAGTTTAAATGTGCACAGATGGTGTTGGTTTATTTCACACACTGACGTTCCTGGTGTGGTTAGAGGTGTGATGATGGTTGTGTAGTGACGTCCACATGATGGTTCACTCTCACAGGAGAAACCAGGCAGCTCACACACACACACCTGGATGCTCTATCCTGTTCAAATCTGTGCCAAAAAGAAACACATGAGGTTCTGTGACGCACACATACACACACAGACACACACACACTGCTCAGAAATGCAGTGTAGCAGAGGGTTGCTCAAGGGCACCTTGTCAGTAGCTGTTAATAGAGAAGGGAGTGTTAGTGGAGAAGCCACTTTCATGTTCTGGTTATAAGGTTGGCCTCTGTGTGTGTGTGTGTGTGTGTGTGTGTGTGAGAGAGAGAGAGAGAGAGAGAGAGAAAGTGCTGACCTGGGCATGAAGCTGTACAAATGTTTCAGAGTGAGATGGAGAATGCAGAGCGAGTTGTGTGTTTCCTTAGAAGTTACCTTGAGGAAACATTCAGCCTCCTGTTGGTTTTATTTCTCTTTTTTATTGGAATTAATTGGACTGTCACTCTGACTTTGTATCGTTGATATAAAAGCTCTGCCTTCAATTTCAATGTCTGCGAAGGAAAAAAAGGGTAAAGGACCCTGTGCGGGCTGAGCTCAGACGAGTTAAGGATGTTCCACAACACTCATTTGCATCAACAAATTAAACTGTCTAAGAAAGTGTGTGAGGAAACACCCGGGCTCAGATGTTTAAATGAATGAAGTGTTTGGCCCTGAACAAAAAGAATCCATCCAAACATGAACCCTGTGTAAATAAAAGCACCACGAGAGCCGCTCTCCTCCATTAATCTGAACAGACCGTAATGATGTGTCTGCTTGATGATCCTGTGCAGCAGCATTTTACCGTCAGTCCCATTCAAAGGAAGCGCTGAGCATTATGAGCCTTTGACACCTTTTGATAGGAAACACCTGAAGAGAACAATGTATTCTAAAAGCAGCCGTCAGGAAACAGCTTTATCAGCTCATTGTTACTCAATCCAGCACCATTAGGGAAACCAATTTCTTTCTGCCTCTAAGCAGCTTTTAAAGAGAAGCCTAAATAGCAGCAGCACTTAGAAATAAATCTATTTTATTGTTCACGTCTCACAAATGGTTCTGCGGAGTGCAGGATACAATCAAGGTCCTTTACTTACACCTACTCCCATATACACACATATACACATAAATACATATGCAGAGCATGTTTAGGCTCTATTATGGTGGTTTGTATAAGTGGTTAAATAGATTTCACTTACTTTTGGTAATTAGAGAAGGAAGAAAACACATTTTCATTTATTTTGCAGAAGAAGTAAGAATTACTGTTTTTTTTTCATACAAAACTTAGGAATGCCAACTTTGTTCGACTTATGTCTGGGTTTGTAAACCATGTAGAATAAACTCCTACAGTGACAGCAATAATTGATCTATAAGTCAAGCAATCAATCAATTAATCTTTATTTAAATGGCACCGAAATCATATGTCAAATTTTATCTCAAGACACTTTAAAATTCACGTTCTTAACAAAGACCAAACATCAAGACAAGATAAGAGTCTGATTTCATCTTAAAAAACCATGAGTACAGACTTATGCAGCTCTAAGTAACTTACAATAGAGAGGAGCAACTTCACTTTAACAGGTAGAAACCTCAGACAGAACCAGATTCATGTGAGATACAGACACAGGGAGACAAACACAGAGACACAGACACAGAGAGACAGACACAGAGACACAGACACAGGGAGACAGACACAGAGACACAAACACAGAGACAGACACAGAGACACAGACACAGATACAGACACAAATACAGACAGAGATAAAGATACAGAGAGACACGGACACCAAAGACAAACACACAGAGACAGACACAGAGACAAACACAGAGAGACAGACACAGAGACAGACACAGAGACAGACATAGAGACAGACACAGAGACAGACACAGAGAGACACACACAGAGACAAACACAGAGAGACAGACACATAGAGACAGACACAGAGAGACAGACACAGAGACAAACACAGAGAGACAGACACATAGAGACAGACACAGAGAGACAGACACAGAGAGACAGACACAGAGACAAACACAGAGAGACAGACACAGAGAGACAGACACAGAGACAGACACAGAGAGACAGACACATAGAGACAGACACAGAGACAGACACAGAGACAGACACAGAGAGACAGACACAGGGATACAGAGACAGACACAGAGACACAGAGACACAGAGACGGACACAGACACAGAGACAGACATAGACACAGACAGAGAGACACAGACAGAGAGACACAGACACAGAGACAGACACAAAGACAGACACAGAGACAGCATAGAGACAGACACAAAGACAGACACAGAGACAGACACAGAGACAGACACAGAGACAGACACAGAGAGACAGACACAGAGACAGACACAGAGACACAGATACAGAGAGACAGACACAGAGAGACAGACACAGAGACAGACACAGAGAGACAGACACAGAGACAGACACAGAGACAGACACAGAGACACAGATACAGAGAGACAGACACAGAGATACAGATACAGACTCACAGAGACAGACACATAGAGACACTGACATAGAGGGATGCAGACACAGGGAGACAGACACAGAAGGATACAGAGACTGACACAGAGGCACATAAAAGAAAGACAGATACAGAGATGCAGAGGTAAATAGACAGAGAGACAAATATGACAAGACAGACACACACACACAGAAGGACACAGTCAGAGACACAGAGAGACACAAACACAGAGACCTAGACAAAGAGTTAGAGACAGAGAGACAGACATAGAGACCCAGGAATACAGATACATAGAGACACAGAGACACACACACTGACACACACACACAGACACAGAGAGATGCAAGGATAAAGACAAAGAAAATAGGAGGTGAGACTGTAAAGTCACAGCAGCTGAAGTCAGGTCTGCCCACGTCAGCTGTCAGTCCACAGCAACAATGTAGATGAAGCTACAAACAAGCTCAGAGACTCCCAGAGGATCATGGTTAATAACTATAATGACGCAGGAAGATAAAAGTTAAACTGTCAGATAGAGGAGAAAGGGAAACGGGAGCCTCATGTGTCAGTCTAAACCTATAGCAGCATAACTAAGAGCTGGTTCAGGCCTGATCCAGCTCTGATTATAAGCTTTATCAAAAAGAAAAGTTTCAAGTTGACCAATAACATCACAGTCTGCCCCTGAAGTTTGAGTATTGACAGTCATTGTGTAAATGATCAGAATCACAAATCAAGTGAGCAACATTTAGGATTCAAGCTTCTACTCTCTTTTCTGGTGTCTTCATTTGATTGTTTGGCTCAAGCTTGTTTTATTCTTTAATCACCTGAAGTGCTGAAGATTTTTTATTTGAAGAAACATTTGTTTGTAGTCTCTGGACCATATTTAACATGCTCCACAACATTTTTATTTTTTCAGCTTATTTAGATTAAGTCACATTTGAGTCTCACTGAATTGTATAGTTTTTGTCAATAAGTATTTTTTTCTGAAACATTTTCTTCATTTTCTAGCTGGACCACAGACACACTTGTTTGTCTGTTGACATCAAGCATGTCACATAAAAAGATGTAAAAGATAAAGATGTAGAGGGCCAGGAGACAATCATTCATAGAATCTAGCAGCAGTTTGTCCAAATCCAGACTGAGTTACTGAGAAATGAAGACCCATTTAGTTAGAAGTACATCCACAGATTTACGACAGCGTCTCACCTCAGTGTCTTATTTTCACAGGAGCTCGTGTTGAAGGATGAGCTAAGAGGGTGTCTGTGTATTTTGCTGCAAAGTGAGAGTGGGGAGATAATTAGCATGCAAACTTTGTCTCATTGTCATAAATATTTTATCTCCTCAATAGTCTACAAAGTCTGTGTCTGTGAATGTGTGAAGATGGCTTTGTTTATCCACGTCTTTGTGTGGCTTTTTAATCAAAAAGACTCCAACAGAAATGTTCCAGTCAGAGCTCAGGGGGTCAAGTGAGGATCTCACAGCTCGAGAGTTTTCTTACCAACACTTGAAGAGCTGTTGTTGAAAGAGCGTTTGGTTCAGGTCTCACATGGAGGTGTTTGGATAGAAAGTGGGACTGAATGTGTTCAGTGTTGTTCTTTCACTGAGGTCCACACTGATACCCCTCCACCAGCATTAAATGAGATAATTAGCCACATGATTAGATCTTTGCTTAGACTGAGGTTAAGAGTCTGTGTTCAGGTCACATCTACAGAAAAGAGTCTGTAATCTGAAGTGGTTTGTCTTTTGACATCATTGTTTTGTCTTTGTGGCTGTTAGAAAAACCCATTTTCATCAGCTAGTTTTGTTTCAGACAGAGGAATTCTACAACAAGAGTCTTGCTTCACTGTAAAACATAATAGGTTGATCTAACTTGAAAAAAACAAACAGAAAACCCCCCAAAAGAATTTAACTTGTTGCATCGAAAAGAATCAGTAAAGCTGACTTAAATATAAAATATAAAATATAAAAATAAATGTGAAGATTAAACTCTCAGTGCAGTTAAGTCTGGGTGTATAAGCTTGAGCTGTTTTACCCTCATGAGGTAAACTTGCTATTGGACAACAGGAAATACTAGTAATCCTGCTGCCAGTATTTTGCATTTTGATTTAATTTACAATCATATACTGCAATCCATTATACAGTAAAAAGAAAAAAAAACTGCAAGATCAATGTAGAATATTGTAATTCAAATTGCATTATTTTTACACTGCACTTTTTTTTCAGGAATTTTCCTCAAGATTTCTGCAGGAAACACTATTTTGTCCATATCTGAGGTAGCCAGTCTAGGCCGTGGAGCTTAGACAGCCAGAACACAGGCAGCCTGTACCACCTGTGAGATGTATCAACAAACATCAGGGTCTCATAGTCACTGTGTTCGCTCCTCACTCACTGTGACAACAACTGTTAGGTTTGAAATCCCAAAGGAATTGCAGGTATAGCAGTAAAGCTGAAGCTTTGCTAAAAAGCTGGGAGGGACTTAGGTGTGTGTGTGTGTGTGTGTGTGTGTGTGTGAAATTAGGAAACAAAGTGTTCCCAGAGAGGGAGCTGTGTGTTCTGTTTGGAAGTTTTATGGTTTTAAAGAATCCGACATTAATCAAAGAATTATCATTAAATTAATTAATTATCATTAAAAAAAACAAAAAACAAGACAAAATCACATTATCTTACTGGGTTTTCCTGTCCAGGGTTGTACCATTGAAACTTCAAGTTGATAACCAAACCCTGTAACTGTGAGTGAGGAGGGCACACAGCTGACATGAGACCCTGCTGTACATGGGTGAATCACGCACGGGCCGCCTATGCTCAGTGGTGTGCACTGGCTGTCTGTGCTCTGTAGCGTTGACTGGCTGTTGATGCTATATGGTGTAGACTGACTTCCCCTGCGAGCATTTTTCCATATTGTACAGTCAAACACCATAATTCAACACTTAGTACATGATGAGCAGCTTTAGTGAGCAAATGAAAATGACTGTTCAAATTAGAGGCTAATGCAAAACATTCACAGGAATTTTCATCAAGAGTTCTGCAGAAGAAAATAACATTTATTGATGTCCTTGATAACCAGTCTATGTCATCCACTGGTGGACTAAGCCATGGACACTCAGTCTGTACCAGGACAAAGACAGCCTGTGTTACCTATGTGATGTATCCATGTACAGCAGGGTCTCATATCCACTGCCTGCCCTCCTCACTCATGGTCAACCTGAAGAATGATTTTGTAGATAAAAGTTACTATAATATAATTTAAGTTCATTTGAGTACTGCAAACTCACAAAAAATTAAGTAAATCAAATCTACTTTATCTAAGTTAACATAAATTACTTTTTTAAAGGCAACGACTTTGCAAAAAAAAAAAAAAATTAAGTAAAGTTAACTTATTATATTTTACAGTGTATATACCCAACTCATACAATAGTCCAGTAACATAACAGCCTTTCTTTCATTTATATGACTCTCTTGAGGTTCATTTTACAATTTTTTAATTAAAATTAAGGATATACTGACAAAAAAAGGCCAGTTATCATCATGGTTTGGTTGTGAAAGCGAACATGATCTGGGTTACATTATTATTTTTCAGTCACATGTTAATGTCAGCAATGGATGCCTAGTTTTGTTGGGATACTTTATTTAGAAACCAAAACGTTTTTGTGTATTTAAAGGAACTGAAAACGTACAGTGGTCCCGCTTTCGTTGACTCAATATGCTCTTCCTGGAGGAAACCAGTAATGTGCTCTTTAATTTCAAGCCCAGCAGACTGAAACTTTTGGTCCTATACGGAATATTTGCAAAGTGCCTGAGCTGTTCAACGTGATGTATTACATTAGCCAGGGCACTATTCGTCTCTGTAAGCCTCTAATGGTTAAATAAGGCGTTTGGAAATACCTCTGCTTTGACTCGCAAGAGGTGAGACAGTATCTGCATTAGAGCAGACAGTAGTAACACAGCGGTGTCTTTAGAGTCTTTATTGTGATGAATTACAATGGTGGAAGTCGTGCACTGTTGTTATTCTTTAAATAATCTCTAGGGCAGACTCTTTTCACATTGGAAGTCCTTCTCAGCTCTTGATTCCTCCCTTTAGGCTGCGTATTTATCAAAGTTACTCAAGATAAAGTCTGTGGCTAAACCTACAACTTTTTGATCTGGGTGTTACTGGTAAGGTGTCGCCCCCTCAGCTTTAGGTGATTAAGTCATTTATCATAATGACGCACCTCCAGGCGACGACAGACAACATCAGAGCCTTGAGCTGCTCATTGATCCCCCAGACTCAAAATGATTAATTGCAATCATCAGAGTCAAACTGGTTGTGAAAACGAAGCTTCAGTTTATTAACGGGTGATGACCAGAGTGTGTGTCCGCTTCCACTTCATGTTTATGTCCTCAACTGTCACTCATGGTGTAAATCATGCTAACCAAAGCGCTCTTCAGTCCACCGAGGAACCAACAGAACGGGGAAAGTGAAGCAAAGTCTTGTTTTTGATGTTTCACTGATAGGGCACATGGGATTGTGTGACCTCTTATTGCTCACAACTGACACAACGTTTGTCTGTAGAAGAGAAAGGGAGCGTGATGATTTATCACCTTGACACCCATCCAGGGGATTGCATCACTCATGCGGCTCTGTGACACATTTGTACTTTGTCAGCTCGAGTGAAGCCAGACGCTTCAATCTTGGGGAATATTTCAAAGTGTGGTAACAGTTTAAGCTGTTAACCCCAATGAAAGGCAAAGCTGTCTGCTTATTTCGCATGTCAGTCAGTGTCACTCTTGAGATGCAGTGAAGCGTACCTGCACCTGTCACCCTCAAATGTGCAGAGCTAATCCATTTAGAGAGTACACACACACACACACACACACACACACCAATAAACCCTACCAAATGAACTGACGCAAGACCTGAATTTTAAACTCCAAAGCCTGAATTCAGGGAAGGACTCCAAGAAAGCAAAAAGAAAGTTTCAAAAATGTTTCTGAGGAACCACCAACAGAGTCAGCTGGCACATAATCTACTTGGGATTGGGGCTGTGGGGTATTGTCTGGCGAGCTTTACAATAGAACAATCATCCACAGTGAGTCAGTGCTCACACCCAGACACTGAAATGTAACAATAGTGAACACAGGCTTACATTTATTGGAGGGGATACATTTGTGAGAACACTGTCCCTTGGCGCCAGTGAGCGAGCATTCACTGAACCTCGGCGTCTCAATGAGAGCTTCACAGTCTTTGAATGGAGGCGAGTAATAGATTGTGGCTGAAAAGGCGACGGATGGCACAAGCAAGAACAAGCGTTCAGTGTCATGAGGCTGCAGGGCTGTAATATGAGAAGGGACTGTTAAAGCAGAATCCAATTGGTTTAAAGGGTATTGGTACTACAGCTTGGCACTGGTCCTACTGCATACAAATGTGCTCAGTTTCCTTTCACGCTGTTTTCATTCATAACAGAGCCGCACTGACTCATTTATCCATTATTTAGTGGAACCAAATGGGTCATAGCACAGGGAAATCAGTGTGCCAATGGCTTGTTCCCACTGCAGCACCCTCTGTGGACGCACTGGATGGTTTGTAATCATTTACAAATTTGAATGAAGAGATTGGTGTTTTGGAGAGGAGGACTCAGACTGATTTGTTGATGGAGATTGTTTTTTAATTATGTTGTATTGTTGCAAATAGAGTTGACAAGTGTGGGAGCTCAGACTTTTACAGATCAACTCAGAACAATCAGTACGATGCTGAAGTTCAACTTTTGGATGTGGATTCTGGTCCAAGAAAGTTCTGTCTGTCAAAATTCTGGTGATATCTGATTTTTTTAAGGTATTTTTTATTTTTGTATCAGACACCTGCATTGATCCCTTGGTGGCAGAATCAATGAGAACACCCTCCACCCAGTTAGAGAAGTGCAGTCTGCATTTCTACATGATGCACAGCACTGTAACTTCATAGATTATTTATACCCCCTGACATAGCAATAGGATCAGAATCTGTTGTGAGTAAATAAAACATGATTTCTATACATGCAAAGGTCCCACATTCAGTCCAGTCTCACACAGTGAGGGCTTTGGAGTAAGACGGCAGATTTTTTTGTGCTGAAAATGCCTCAAACCAAAGGGGTTATGGTTACACTGTAACAAAGTATGATACATCTATGAGGAAACTTCTACAGTAAAATCATGTTCTGTTTAAATACAGCACAACGCTGTATAATGACTTTAAAAACAGTAATTTACTGTGTTATTGCTTTAAAGGAAGAAAACAGTTATTGTACTTTTTTGCATTGCATTTTGGGAACAAGAAGGTGAGAGCACATGCTTGGGAGGAGAATGGAGTTGAAAGATTGTTATTTTACTCCATCCTGACAACAAACAGTAATAAAAGTACAGATTTTCTATATGGCCTTAGGATTAGCCATTGTTCAATTCACATTGTCCTTCTGCGCCTGTTTCCTCTTCATTCACCATTGAAATATTTTTTATTTTTTTAACAATCAACTGTTTTTTTTAACCATATTGGATTCTTAAAATCTATAAATCTTCCAAACAGAACACACCACATCCCTCCTGAGAACACTTTCATCTTGGGCAAAAGCAACCACTTTGTTTCCTCATTTTCCACTCATTTTGGCCCCTCCCAGCTGTTGAGTGAAGCTACATCTTTAAAGTTGTACCCAGAATGCCTTTGTGATTTGTAACCTAACAGTTATTGTTACTGTGAGGGAGGAGGGAACACAGTGGGCCATAAGGTCCTGCTGTACATTGGTGCAGCACATGGGTGGCACAGACTGTCTCAGCTCTGATATAGACCTACTGTCTAAGCTCCATGGCGTAGACCAGCTGTCTAGGATATCAGTAAAATGATGGTGTTTCCTGCAGAGTTTCTGGCATCCTTCCATCCTAATTTACTGTTATTTTTCAATGATTTAGTTTTAAGTGAAGGATTAGGGGTTGGGGTTCTTCTCTTATTGCACGAACTCAGGCTTGAACAACAAGGGCTCAAGACTTGAATCAAGTTCTGGTTGTGATGACTCAACTCAGTGATTTATCATTTGGTTTTTGAAAAATTTCAAGTTTTCACTGCTTTTGAAACAATAAGTTCCAAATTATTATATAAGTAGAACTTCAGTTAATAATGTTAATAATGATAATTGGGGGGGGNAACAGGCTAGATAAATTTTACAGGCAGGTCTAATTTAAGAGACACTACTTAAAGAGGCTGTGCCACATTATTAAGGTCACATATTTTATGAAATAAAAGAAAAAAATAAAGATCTTTCTGCAGATGAAAAGCATGAAATATTGCAATGCTTTGAAAAAGGTATGAAAACACTTGAAATTTATACATAGATATTTAAAAACTCAAGATCATCTTACTGTGAAAAGATGTGTGTGTGTGTGTGTGTGTGTGTTTTAGAGTGCAGACAGGTTTGTTCAGATAAAGATATGTTGAGGAAGATTTCTGTGAAGTAGAAACACAGTGTGGAGGTCAGGCTGGATCTTGATCTAATGGCTCTTCATCTACACCTCCATGACAGAGTGTGATGAGGATCAGCCTCCTGATGGAAAACAAAACAATTAGAGTTGGGGAACAGTGAGGGACATTTTTTCCAGAATGTCCTTGTTCATGGTTTAACTCATTCGTCTTTTACAAAGATGAATCTGCCTGAGTCCATCCTCCCTGAAGCACCCACTGATCACCACTGATTCTCCACCAAATCTCTTAATGAGTGTGACACTCTGATGCCCGTCGATCTCTCCAGGTTCCTTTCTAACCATTAGATCAGAAGGTGGTTGGACAGACTGAAAACTGGTCTCATCAGAGATGATCTCACTTAACTCCTATATGATCCATGCAACTTCTGGTTTTTGTCAAACCTCAGTCTGGCTCGTCTTTGCTTCTCTTTGATGAAGGATTTTTTTCTAGCTCCAGAGGATAAAGCCTGGCCTCTATGCACCTTTTTTGAGCTTTTTCTTGCCGTGCCCCCCAGCTGCCTTTTACCATTCATTTTAGAGGATGATAAGGTCATGATGTCACATTTGTTGAGAGACATTGATGAGTTGATGGTCAGCCTGCTCAGTAGAGAGTAGGGATGTATCAGTCTGAAAGTTTAACCTCATGGTTATTGTGATCAAAATGATCACAGTTTTCTGTATTATTTTTTAACCTTTTCTCATCAAATCAGAGTTGTTAAGGTGATCGCTGAATTAACCCACTTCATTAGGTAAAAACAGGTGTGTTTGTGTTGGTATTTCACAAACAATGGATTAAAAGAAGTCTGTAGATGTGAAGAAAAATGCATTGGTCACTTCATTTTTCTAGAGTTGTGTTATTGTCCTCAGTCCTTGAGCGTTTTTATTTGTTTGTTTGTTTGTTTTTTTGTTTTTTTTTTTGTCTTAGCCTTCGTGTTTAAGTGACTGATGAAAATTTGTATGAAGTGGTTTGCAGTGACTCTGTCAGCCAGAGTGTTGCAGAAACTGTCCTGATGACTTTGTTCTCAAAGGAAAAGTGAAAGGACCTTGAATCTTTCTTTTAACACTACTTTCTTTATTCAAGACAACTTTTTTTTTTTCAGATACAATGCAACAAGGTGATGTACTTATTAACAGTTATATAGCGCTGTTGTTTGAAATGTAACAACAAGAAAACGTACCAACTGTAAGTTTGTAGAGTAGTTTAGTAGCCGGCTACATATAGTGGTACTCACAGCCCGGTGCTCTGATACATATCAGTACCGTGAAACGTTAGTGCAGCCGTTCCCAACCTGTGGGCCGCGGCTCCCCGGTGGGCCGTGAAAGTATTGCGAATGGGCCGCCAAATTCCCCCAAAAAAGTCTGGTCCAAGTGAAGTGTAAATACAAGATGCAAATAAACAGAATAATGTTATGAATGTTAAAACTCAGCCATGTTTAAAGGAAATTAACAATGTTCAGATATTCATATATAAAAAATAGTCCTTTAAGAAGGCGTGTTACAGCCAAATAGGTAACATGACCTGAAACTTAACAATGAATTGTAACAAGTTGTTACATTTTGGGGAAAAAGTTATGATGTTTTGGGCTCAGCATCTGTTATATTATTGAAAAGTTATTACATTTTGGGTTTATTACATTTTTTTTAATCACATTTTGGGTTGCTGTTACATTTCAGGTCATTGTTACGAATAACAAGGCATTTTATATAAACAAAGTAATTGTTTTATTATCATTTTATTGACTTAATTCTTGCTATTGTTTTTATGTGACTGACTGTAAGGCTGACTATGAAACATGTGCTGCTGTCTTGGCCAGGACTCCCTTGAAAAAGATTTTTTTTTTGTCTCGATTGGAAAATTCCTGGTAAAATAAAGGTTCAATAAAAAAATAAAAATATCCTCTGTACTTATTGGGTCAAAGGTGGGCCCCAACATTTTTGAGACTTAAAAGTGGGCCTTGAGTTGGAAAAGGTTGGGAATCACTGCGTTAGTGAATTCTAGTGACGTCCTACCAGTGCTCATCTACCAACTCCAACCTCACCAAGCAGACAGTCCAGCTCCTGCTTTTACTATTGCTACTAAATAAATTACAGAAATTGTTTTCAGTAGAGAAAAACAAATCTTTCTTCTCACTGCTAAATGTTGTCAGTTGGTGTGGAGTTTTCATAGAGACTGCAACTTGCCGTAAATCAATCTGGTCTTGTCTGACATGGTTGGAGGCTAGGAAGAAGCATTTAGAAATAACCTTTTATTCTAATAATCTCATTTTAATTTGTGGGTTATGATCAGTTTTTCAAAGATAAGACTTTTTCAAGCTCACTTAGAAAGTCCTCACAGTCCCTTTAAAGTAAGCCCTCAGAGCTGTTTTTTTTTTTTTTTTTTCTTGTAGTGTATGCCTCGATGGAGTCAAATGCATCAACACCATTTTTGTTAACCACACACCCACTGTCACAAACTTCAGCATCTCATTCTAACTCTATCACCAAACAGGAAGTGTGATCCTCACCCGCATGTTATCAGTCACACACATGCTCAAGTAATCTCCAGCTCAGCTCACAGCAGCTTAATCACCTCAGTGAAGAGTATCAGAGAGTAAATCAGAAAGGTTTACAGCTGATCAAATCAGAGCCAGGAACTCGAGTTCACAGCCTGCCAGTGTNGCACTGGTCCTACTGCATACAAATGTGCTCAGTTTCCTTTCACGCTGTTTTCATTCATAACAGAGCCGCACTGACTCATTTATCCATTATTTAGTGGAACCAAATGGGTCATAGCACAGGGAAATCAGTGTGCCAATGGCTTGTTCCCACTGCAGCACCCTCTGTGGACGCACTGGATGGTTTGTAATCATTTACAAATTTGAATGAAGAGATTGGTGTTTTGGAGAGGAGGACTCAGACTGATTTGTTGATGGAGATTGTTTTTTAATTATGTTGTATTGTTGCAAATAGAGCTGACAAGTGTGGGAGCTCAGACTTTTACAGATCAACTCAGAACAATCAGTAAGATGCTGAAGTTCAACTTTTGGATGTGGATTCTGGTCCAAGAAAGTTCTGTCTGTCAAAATTCTGGTGATATCTGATTTTTTTAAGGTATTTTTTATTTTTGTATCAGACACCTGCATTGATCCCTTGGTGGCAGAATCAATGAGAACACCCTCCACCCAGTTAGAGAAGTGCAGTCTGCATTTCTACATGATGCACAGCACTGTAACTTCATAGATTATTTATACCCCCTGACACAGCAATAGGATCAGAATCTGTTGTGAGTAAATAAAACATGATTTCTATACATGCAAAGGTCCCACATTCAGTCCAGTCTCACACAGTGAGAGCTTTGGAGTAAGACGGCAGATTTTTTTGTGCTGAAAATGCCTCAAACCAAAGGGGTTATGGTTACACTGTAACAAAGTATGATACATCTATGAGGAAACTTCTACAGTATAATCATGTTCTGTTTAAATACAGCACAACCCTGTATAATGACTTTAAAAACAGTAATTTACTGTGTTATTGCTTTAAAGGAAGAAAACAGTTATTGTACTTTTTTGCATTGCATTTTGGGAACAAGAAGGTGAGAGCACATGCTTGGGAGGAGAATGAAGTTGAAAGTCAGATTGTTATTTTACTCCATCCTGACAACAAACAGTAATAAAAGTACAGATTTTTCTATATGGCCTTAGTATTAGCCATTGTTCAATTCACATTGTGCTTCTGTGCCTGTTTCCTCTTCATTCACCATTGAAATATTTTTTATTCTTTTAACAATCAACTGTTTTTTTTAACCATATTGGATTCTTAAAATCTATAAATCTTCCAAACAGAACACACCACATCCCTCCTGAGAACACTTTCATCTTGGGCAAAAGCAGCCACTGTGTTTCCTCATTTTCCACTCATTTTGGCCCCTCCCAGCTGTTGAGTGAAGCTACATCTTTAAAGTTGTACCCAGAATGCCTTTGTGATTTGTAACCTAACAGTTATTGTTACTGTGAGGGAGGAGGGAACACAGTGGGCCATAAGATCCTGCTGTACATTGGTGCAGCACATGGGTGGCACAGACTGTTTCAGCTCTGATATAGACCTACTGTCTAAGCTCCATGGCGTAGACCAGCTGTCTAGGATATCAGTAAAATGATGGTGTTTCCTGCAGAGTTTCTGGCATCCTTCCATCCTAATTTACTGTTATTTTTCAATGATTTAGTTTTAAGTGAAGGATTAGGGGTTGGGGTTCTTCTCTTATTGCACTAACTCAGGCTTGAATAACAAGGGCTCAAGACTTGAATCAAGCTCTGGTTGTGACGACTCAACTCCGTGATTTATCATTTGGTTTTTGAAAAATTTCAAGTTTTCACTGCTTTTGAAACAATAAGTTCCAAATTATTATATAAGTAGAACTTCAGTTAATAATGTTAATAATGATAATTGGGGGGGGGGGGGGTATCTAATATGATAACAGGCTAGATAAATTTTACAGGCAGGTCTAATTTAAGAGACACTACTTAAAGAGGCTGTTCCACATTATTAAGGTCACATATTTTATGAAATAAAAGAAAAAAATAAAGATCTTTCTGCAGATGAAAAGCATGAAATATTGCAATGCTTTGAAAAAGGTATGAAAACACTTGAAATTTATACATAGATATTTAAAAACTCAAGATCATCTTACTGTGAAAAGATGTGTGTGTGTTTCAGAGTGCAGACAGGTTTGTTCAGATAAAGATGTGTTGAGGAAGATTTCTGTGAAGTAGATACACAGTGTGGAGGTCAGGCTGGATCTTGATCTAATGGCTCTTCATCTACACCTCCATGACAGAGTGTGATGAGGATCAGCCTCCTGATGGAAAACAAAACAATTAGAGTTGGGGAACAGTTAGGGACATTTTTTCCAGGATGACCTTGTTCATGGTTTAACTCATTCGTCTTTTACAAAGATGAATCTGCCTGAGTCCACCCTCCCTGAAGCACCCACAGATCACCACTGATTCTCCACCAAATCTCTTAATGAGTGTGACACTCTGATGCCCGTCGATCTCTCCAGGTTCCTTTCTAACCATTAGATCAGAAGGTGGTTGGACAGACTGAAAACTGGTCTCATCAGAGAAGATGATCTCACTTAACTCCTATATGATCCATGCAACTTCTGGTTTTTGTCAAACCTCAGTCTGGCTCGTCTTTGCTTCTCTTTGATGAAGGATTTTTTTCTAGCTCTACAGGATAAAGCCTGGTCTCTATGCACCTTTTTTGAGCTTTTTCTTGCCGTGCCCCCCAGCTGCCTTTTACCATTCATTTTAGAGGATGATAAGGTCATGATGTCACATTTGTTGAGAGACATTGATGAGTTGATGGTCAGCCTGCTCAGTAGAGAGTAGGGATGTATCAATATGAAAGTTTAACCTCATGGTTATTGTGATCAAAATGATCACAGTTTTCTGTATTATTTTTTAACATTTTCTCATCAAATCTGAGTTGTTAAGGTGATCGCTGAATTAACCCACTTCATTAGGTAAAAACAGGTGTGTTTGTGTTGGTATTTCACAAACAATGGATTAAAAGAAGTCTGTAGATGTGAAGAGAAATGCATTGGTCACTTCATTTTTCTAGAGTTGTGTTATTGTCCTCAGTCCTTGAGCGTTTTTGTTTGTTTGTTTGTTTGTTTGTATGTTTGTTTGTTTTTTTTTGTCTTAGCCTTCGTGTTTAAGTGACTGATGAAATGTATAAAGTGGTTTGCAGTGACTCTGTCAGCCAGAGTGTTGCAGAAACTGTCCTGATGACTTTGTTCTCAAAGGAAAAGTGAAAGGACCTTGAATCTTTCTTTTAACACTACTTTCTTTATTCAAGACAACTTTTTTTTTTCAGATACAATGCAACAAGGTGATGTAATTATTAACAGTTATATAGCACTGTTGTTTGAAATGTAACAACAAGAAAACGTACCAACTGTAAGTTTGTAGAGTAGTTTAGTAGCCGGCTACATATAGTGGTACTCACAGCCCGGTGCTCTGATACATATCAGTACCGTGAAACGTTAGTGCAGCCGTTCCCAACCTGTGGGCCGCGGCTCCCTGGTGGGCCGTGAAAGTATTGCGAATGGGCTGCCAAATTCCCCCCAAAAAGTCTGGTCCAAGTGAAGTGTAAATACAAGATACAAATAAACAGAATAATGTTAAGAATGTTAAAAGTCAGCCATGTTTAAAGGAAATTAACAATGTTCAGATATTCATATATAAAAAAAATAGTCCTTTAAGAAGGTGTGTTACAGCCAAATAGGTAACATGACCTGAAACTTAACAATGAATTGTAACAAGTTGTTACATTTTGGGGAAAACGTTATGATGTTTTGGGCTCAGCATCTGTTATATTATTGAAAAGTTATTACATTTTGGGTTTATTACATTTTTTTTAATCACATTTTGGGTTGCTGTTACATTTCAGGTCATTGTTACGAATAACAAGGCATTTTATATAAACAAAGTAATTGTTTTATTATCATTTTATTGACTTAATTCTTGCTATTGTTTTTATGTCACTGACTGTAAGGCTGACTATGAAACATGTGCTGCTGTCTTGGCCAGGACTCCCATGAAAAAGATTTTTTTTTTTGTCTCGATGGGAAAATTCCTGGTAAAATAAAGGTTCAATAAAAAAATAAAAATATCCTCTGTACTTATTGGGTCAAAGGTGGGCCCCAACATTTTTGAGACTTAAAAGTGGGCCTTGAGTTGGAAAAGGTTGGGAATCACTGCGTTAGTGAATTCTAGTTACGTCCTACCAGTGCTCATCTACCAACTCCAACCTCACCAAGCAGACAGTCCAGCTCCTGCTTTTACTATTGCTACTAAATAAATTACAGAAATTGTTTTCAGTAGAGAAAAACAAATCTTTCTTCTCACTGCTAAATGTTGTCAGTTGGTGTGGAGTTTTCATAGAGACTGCAACTTGCCGTAAATCAATCTGGTCTTGTCTGACATGGTTGGAGGCTAGGAAGAAGCATTTAGAAATAACCTTTTATTCTAATAATCTCATTTTAATTTGTGGGTTATGATCAGTTTTTCAAAGATAAGACTTTTTCAAGCTCACTTAGAAAGTCCTCACAGTCCCTTTAAAGTAAGCCCTCAGAGCTGGGAAAAAAAAAAAAAAAGAACATCACATACGGAGCTACCTCAGTTTACGTAGTTGTGGTAAAAACAATTGGTGTGTGGGTGACAGTGTTTGAAGTCGTAGAGTAAGATTGAGATAGTGGTTTGTCCTTCACACTAGGAGTGGGCGTACAATAGTCAGTGTGTGTACGAGTTCATTAGAGGTCGAGTCGAGTGTCGTCGAATATCACCTCAGTGAAGAGTATCAGAGAGTAAATCAGAAAGGTTTACAGCTGATCAAATCAGAGCCAGGAACTCGAGTTCACAGCCTGCCAGTGTAACTAACAAAGAAGAAGTGATAAACAGACAAAAAACCTTCAGTCACAGCATTCAGCTCCCGACATGTCAGAATATCTGCTCTGTCTCAAGGTCTTATTCATGAGGACACATGCCTAATGATATTCAAGCACAAACAGGGCTTAGAATAAATGCATAATGGATTATTTCAATGTATGTAAAAACAACAGCAACAACAACAAAAACAAAAACCTTAATCCTTTGCATGTGTTCTGTGAATTAGAAGATGTGGTTTTGGTTCATTTGCACAAATTTGTGGGCACAGAAGCAGCACAATCCTTTAATGAATCAGACATTCAGTGTTTAGAGCTCTTTCACCCTGAACACATGAATGAAGGAGTACATTTAAAGCTGATATGTTGAGCGGCTGTTGCTGTTTTCATTAAAAAAAAAAAAAAAAAATGTTTGTATAGCAAAGATACAATCGAACAAGTGTGAGGTTTATGAGGGAGCTTGTTCCTGCCTCTGGTTTTGTTTCTCAGACTGTTGTTCTGCTCACACTCCATCCCACCGTGAAGCTCCCTGCATCCATCCCCTACATGCTGATTTTCAGAAAAACTTTCCCTCGCACAGGATCGGGAGCTCCGGTGGTGCTGAAACTGGTGTGTGAAGGTTGGAAATATTTGTACGGGCTCAGTATACGCTGGCAGATATATGACATCATCAGTCAGCCCGGCTGCTCCTTTCTGCAGCTTCTCCAGCCCGCCCGGGGTGTGATCTACTGCCTATGCAGATCACGCCCCATCTTCACCTCCAGCTCCGAATCCACCTGCGAGCTCTGTTTCTCTGTGGTTACCCTTCGGGAAGATGCATTGATCTCTCTCTGCACTGGTTTTAAAATATGCCTCATAGGGAGGAATACAAAACGCAGTATTGGCACCGCATTTAAATAAATTAACATATATTGAATGTATCTACTTTTTCCTCTATAAACTTAGAGACTTCAGGGTGTTACACTTCAATGATAAAAGAGTGTTTGCCGCGCCGGAGTCATCAAGAGCACAAGTTTAACTCGTCAGATTTGTTCTTGTGGCTTGAAATATGAGGGAGGTCAGTGAGTTAGAATGAAGAAAGGACAGTGTTAGCCGTCGTATCAGCATGATAAGCCAAAGCCAAATGTTTTGCAGTCGCCTTAGATGAACTGTTGCTGTTTGCCAAGGAAAGTGTTGCTGCAAACATGCTGAGTAAATCCGGTGTGAAAGATGGTAGATACAGGTGTTGTTGTCCCGGCTGTGATCGCAGGCAGCAGGTCACCGTCACAACTTTTATCTGGATCCTGTAGAAACTCTGACAGACTTCATAACCTCCAACAGTGACTTCCTGTTCCTCTGCATGAGTTTCTGTCTGCACATGTAGTCAAGGGTGAATCTAGGATGAGGAAGACCTTCAAAAGTTTGTGCCCAGAGGCTCCAGGTTCTTATTCTGGGCCCACTGACAGAACCAGGCTCTCACTTCACAGTAATATCTGACTGAAACACTCTGTGGTGTACAAGTTGAAAAATGAATTCCTGTATAAAAAAAATTGAGGTATTCTGAATCTGTGCTTGGATTTTTATAATGTTGATTCTCACTTTTGTGTCTTTGCATTTTGTTATGTGTGTTTTAAACAGAGCAGCTGTGATACAAGAGCAATGTAAGACCAGGGATGCAACAATATGAGTTTTTAGAGAACAATTATAATGATGCATTAATTAATGCATTAATTTCACAGCATTATTTGGGGTCCTCCCCCTCTAATTTTGTCTGTAATCTAATCTGAATCACCAGTTTGTCCTTAGACTATCTGTACAAAGAGGGAATTATTTTATTTCAATATTAAATGGCTCTATATATCTTAAGTACGGTTACTGATGCACTGTAATCTATCTATCTATCTATCTATCTATCTATCTATCTATCTATCTATCTATCTATCTATCTATCTATCTATCCCTCAATTGCCAGGGAAATTTTGTAAAATATACAATCAAATTGTAAAAAAAAATTAAAAAAAAAAAACACACGCTACAGTTACTTTAATTTACATTTTGCACCTGTAAAAATTAAGGTTTGCTGCAAAACAAACAAAATATATATATTGTACATTTCAATGTGCACAACCACAACTGCAGTTTTGCCCAAATCATACAGCACAATTTAATTATTTAAGACGTTTTTAATATTACAGTATTCCTATAATATTAATCTTTGTCTATTTATTCCTGATCATGGTAGATCATTATCATTGAGCTTTTTTTTTNGAAAATATAACAGGAGTTATCTAAAGTTTGACATCAAATTTTTATTTAAAAGTATGAATGTTATAGGGTAGAATGTTGGGTTAAAAAAGAGCAATATTTTATTTTTGGATTCTGCACATTATCAAGTTGAAATAACTGAAGTTGTTAGATTAATATAAAACGTTGATTTGAAGGAAGTTGAATCATTAAGTTCATTTGACTTAATCAAGTGTGTTAATTTAACTTACTCACATAATTTCAAAGAACTTAATTCATTTAAGTGTTACCTATTGAAACAATCTGATTAAGTTGGTTCAACTGTTTCCTTTATAATGGCCCATTTAAGTAACTTGAGCTCAAATGAAATAGTTTTCTGAACTTATACAGTGTAAGTTAATAAACTCAAATGATTCAAGGCAACGGGTTTCCTCAAATCATTTGAGTTGAACTTACTCATCAGGTTTTACAGTGTAGTCAAGGGTGAATCTAGGATGAGGAAGACCTTCAAAAGTTTGTGCCCAGAGGCTCCAGGTTCTTATTCTGGGCCCACTGACAGAACCAGGCTCTCACTTCACAGTAATATCTGACTGAAACACTCTGTGGTGTACAAGTTGAAAAATGAATCCCTGTATAAAAAAAATTGAGGTATTCTGAATCTGTGCTTGGATTTTTATAATGTTGATTCTCACTTTTGTGTCTTTGCATTTTGTTATGTGTGTTTTAAACAGAGCAGCTGTGATACAAGAGCAATGTAAGACCAGGGATGCAACAATATGAGTTTTTAGAGAACAATTATAATGATGCATTAATTAATGCATTCATTTCACAGCATTATTTGGGGTCCTCCCCCTCTAATTTTGTCTGTAATCTAATCTGAATCACCAGTTTGTCCTTAGACTACCTGTACAAAGAGGGAATTATTTTATTTCAATATTAAATGGCTCTATATATCTTAAGTACGGTTACTGATACACTGTAATCTATCTATCTATCTATCTATCTATCTATCTATCTATCTATCTATCTATCTATCTATCTATCTAACTATCCCTCAATTGCCAGGGAAATTTTGTAAAATATACAATCAAATTGTAAAAAAAAAAAAAAAAAAAAAAAAAAAAAAAAAAAAAAAAAAAAAAAAAAAACACGCTACAGTTACTTTAATTTACATTTTGCGCCTGTAAAAATTAGGGTTTGCTGCAAAACAACCAAAATATATATATTGTAAATTTCAATGTGAACAACCACAACTGCAGTTTTGCCCAAATCATACAGCACAATTTAATTATTTAAGACGTTTTTAATATTACAGTATTCCTATAATATTAATCTTTGCCTATTTATTCCTGATCATGGTAGATCATTATCATTGAGCTTTTTTTTTTTTTTTTTTAATTAAAAGTTTAAGTTTTCTCCAGTCTCAAATTTTACCACTTTTCAATGTGTTTCATACAATTGTTTCTTTTTGAAGGTTTTTTGTTGTATTATTTTTTACTGTTTTTTAATTTATTTTTTATTTTGACAGAGTAGGGATACAAAGATAAGAGTTTTTAGCAGAACATTTGTAGTGACTCATTAATTTCAGTGTGATTTAGGGTCCTCCCCCTTATTTTCTTTTTCTCTAATTTATCTGATGCACCAGGTTGTCATCATCTTTGGAATGGGAGTTATTTTATTGAACAGTAAATGCAGTCAGAAAATATTTAAAGGCTCTATGCATCTGGAATGCAGTTATTGAAGTCTGGAGCTCCAGTTCTCACCACACACAATAAGATCAGAGGAGAGAGCGCTTGTGTGTTCTGTCTTTTGTTATCATCAAGTGCCTGGTCCTTAAACCTGTGAAGGTTTGAAGAATCCTGTAATGTGTTCCAGCCTTTATTAGAGAAAGAGCATACATTTCCCACAATGGCAGATGGAAGGACAGGTCGATGTCATCTCTTCTTAACTCGCTCTGCAGCACTACCACATCGACATCACCTCCTTCTCCTCAGCTCACGGGGAATATCGGGCATGGCACCAGTTAGCATCAACATGCTGTAGGCTGCTAACAGCTGATCTTGTGTGTAAATCTTGTATCAGCAACTTTTCTGCCTTTGTTGGATGATGGTGTTTAACTGTATATGAGCACCTCAGCCAAATGCTTACAGTCATTGAACACTGTGTATCCTTGTGCGCTGAGATTTGTAACTGGGTGTAGACGTTTCACTCATCACTGTGAATGGTACAAATTCTCAGATTGGCCATGGTTAAAGGTGCACAGGCACATCCACTGGTTGGAGCTGATTTATGAAGCTCTTCTTCTTCTGGGGTTGATGCCTTCTTATTTATGTTCTTATCTCCAAAGAACAAACAGTCATTATGCTTCAAATTGTCTGTTCCTCGTGTTAACAGCAAGTTCAGAAAAAGAGCTTTTAGTTTTGCTGCTCACACCACATGGAACTCTCTCCAAAGTGACTTAAATATGGTGGATCTTATTTTGCTTGAAGCATTCAGCTCAGTCTAAAGAGATAGAGTATGTGAGTCACTTAGACAGTGTCGGTGCTTCTGATTCGTAATCTGAGAGCAAGGCCATGCACTTTATTCTGTAAATCAATACCTGCATTGCAAATTGTCCTTTTCTATCAAGTTCTTGTTGTAATTGTCTTGTCGTAATGTTGTGTTTTATGATGTGTACTGCTGCCCTCATGGCCAGGTCACCCTTGCAAAAGAGACCCTGATCTCAATGGGTTATTACCTGGTTGAATAAAGGTTAAATAAACAATCATGGTGACCATGGTAACACATAGGATTTTGAAAACACACAGGAACAAAAATGTTAAAAACACCACCGTAGGCTCCAAATATGAAGGGAACTAAAAAGAGAAGGAAAAAAAAGGGCGAGGGAGAAAACCACTGTGATGTGGCCACTTGAGCATAGATAACATTAAACCAGTCAATCCTAACATCTCTTTTTCAGACCCCGAACCTGTTTACTAATTAATAAAAGAAGTCGTGCCCCCTGGCTTTGTTTAAGACCTGAGGAAACAGGTGGAAACATCTGCCACAGTCACTCACAGACAGGATTCATCCAACAGGTCTGAGCCAGCGTGTGTCATCCTGTGCTCATATTGCTTTGTTTGTCTGCTATAGGCACTCAGGCACATCCAAAGCCTGCAGTCTTATAGGAATCTGACTCCCTCATTGTTTCAAACAGGGATGATGAAATGATTTTAGCATGGTTTTTCATGTGCTGTGCAAAATGACATGCAATAAAGGTTCTGCACGCTGCTCTTTATCACTCTAATAAATAAGGAAATCATTATTTGATAGAGTAACTTGATAATTATAATGTTTTATTTTTAGCCAGTAAAGATTGTTCTCAGCTCTGCAGAGCTGCCTGTGATTGGAGATAAGATACTTCATGTTCACCTCTGTGTGAGGGAAGAGACTCCTGTAACCTCCAAACTGCTCCTGATGACTCTCCTTCACCCCTTTTTGTTCCACTGAGTCGTCAGTGGCAACCTGTGAACCACTTGTATGACATTGTCAGAGTAAACATAGTAACATCTTTGTCAAGATTCCTCACAATTGACTCACTAAGTTTGTTTTACAGTTTATTCCCCAACAAAACATGATTAGTGAAAGAATCACTCTGATAGTGATCACAACAACTGGGACGTCCAACATATTTGGGGTCATTAGGTCACATCTGTAGCCCGTACCCTGAATATGCACTCCCCAGAGTTCAAACATATCAAAAGTGTTGTTTCATCAAATTATTCCAAGTGGTGAAATTTCTCCTGTAAAGTCCGTTGTTTGTCTGTCTGTCGTGTCCGTTCTCATCAATAACAGCAGCTTCACAGTCTTAGAGCATTTCCTCCTCAATGTCAATCTGACAAAACTGAGTGTGTTTGCTTTACTTAGGGTTCCAGCTATAGGGAAAAAAGTGACCACATCATTTTCTGTTGCATTTTCATCCCAGGACAGCTTGTGATAGACAACAAGACAATGATTTTGCGTGAAAGCTCTGTTAAAGGCTTGTTTGTTGGCTAACAGTCCTGTCAATCACACCAACAATAGCCAATTGCTTTACCTTTCACAGGAAGCCAGCAGTAGCCGTATCCATCATTGGCGAGACCTATACAGGGCTTCATTCATAAGCATGTGCCCGACATAAGAGGTGCAATCTTTAACTGTAAACTAGGGTTTCATGATTTTTGATGAACCTTTTCAAGGAAAGAGCAAACTTGACCCAAAAAAAGACATTCAGCACTGACAAGTGCTCTCGGTCAAGAGTGTGGACAGTGAGTACAACTCTGGATGGTGTTTGTGTAGCTGGTCTATTGTCAATTTAGGCTTTTGTCTTCCATGTTTTGCGTTTTTTTCCAATGCGCATCAAGGAAATAAACACATTTATACCAAAACATTTGTAATGGCAACAATTTCTGGCAGTACATTCATCCATGACTGTACATCAATAAAAAAAAGGTCACCTCCAACTAAACTCTCTCTAACTTCTAGAATGATCAAATTTCACCATGATGTAGATGACAAGGTGTAGAAGTGATATGGCAAATTTCCCATTCCTGGTAAACATATTGAAGGTAATGATTTTCAAAATAGTTTTGAATAAAAATGTTTCAGCTGCTGATGTGGACTTTTGCCACATATTGAAACAGGACTCATTCTGAAACAAGAGATGTCAATCTTTCAAATGAGGTGTCTGATGAATTCTGACTTTTTGTTTTTCTATTTTTCTAGTTATGAGCTCTGAAACATAGTCTGGTATATAGGACAGGGTAAGGTGGGCTATAAGGGGTTAAAGTTACCAAACTGGACAGAGAAAATGAGTGTTTGTTTTTTAAACTGCACCTTGGTGTGCAAATGAAACCACAAAACAGTGAGGGGTGAAGCAGAATAATTGAGCGGAGCAGCAGCTGCTACAGGGAAGGTCTAATAAACTAGCAGCAGATGAATGCAAGGTTCCTAAAGGCAAATAGTCAACATGGGAGTGTGAGTGTAGCTTTGGTCCCTGCTGATGAAAGGCTGAGAGGAGGGGGGGTACAAACCAGCCCCCAAGGTTAACTGAATGGAAAGCAGGGCATCTACATCTGGACTGATGTGATCTCTCCTCCACATTTTACAAAATCAACTATTGATCAGTTTTTCAGCATATTTCTGCTCTGACGTTCTTCAGGAGGAAATGTCTTCAAGTTGTTACAAAGACGTTTTCTTCTTTTAAAGGATGTTCTAAAAATGAGGGGTTAAAGTTCAAGACAAACATGTTGTTTACAGCCAGCGGTCTTGCCTGTATCTGCGTCTGTCCGTTAAATATAAAGAAACAGAAAAAGATGAATAAAAATTTGATCCTTCTGTAGAAGCGTTGCATGAATTTTCCTCCTGCTCGCAGCAGAATGTGAGAATCCAAAAAGGTCAAGAGCATCAACCTCTTACCGCTCCGCAGCGATATGTGAGAGAAAACATCTTTGCTTGAGGTTGTTACCGTATGAAAGAGAAATGAGAAAAGGAACATGAAAGAGAAGCTAAGTGCAGAGGAGAACATGTCAGCTGGAGTTCAGTTACACTCTGCTGGTGTTACACAAACTTTTACAGAGGTGGGAGAAAAACTGCAACAACACAAAGCACTGACACACGCTGAAACAAAGAGCTGTGCAGGGAACGGGCTTCCTCACACACACACACACACACTTAAAGTCAGAGTGAATCATGTTTCCACGAGGCAGGAAACAGCAGCTTTAACAGAGCCACTGAACAGTCATGCAGAGGACTTTTAGGATTCAACATTTCATCAGGTGTGAAGACGCAGGAGGAAGAGGCAGGGAGGTGTGAAGTGACGCTAACAACAGAGAAACAGGAAAAGTCCATTTAAGAAGGAAACAAACACTGGGACTGAAGAAGATCCAGCAAATTTTGCATTTTGAACATGAATTTTCAAGAAAGTTTGTAGTAGATGAATCTGTGTCTACCACCTTTATTGCATCAGTAACCCAGCATGCACTGCAGCTTAGGAAGCTGGTTGAAACCCCAGGAAGTCTCAATACTTTTCAGATTTACTACACTGATAAAAAAAATTCTGAGAGATCTACTTAAAAACATTAGGGCAACTTTTTGCATAATTAATTTATGTTGAAGTAAGATTGCTTTTCTGTCTGAACCACTCTTTTTTTCTTTACATGAAAAATAAAATCCGAGTAAAGTGAACTTAATTTTGTCAAGTAGATAAAGCAAAACTAAACTTTGTATACATCACTCCATTTTTCCAATGTGGTAAATGAGCTTTGCCACTCAAATAAAGTTTTGAGTAATATCAGT
This sequence comes from Thalassoma bifasciatum, assembly GCA_008086565.1. Classification (NCBI taxonomy): domain Eukaryota; kingdom Metazoa; phylum Chordata; class Actinopteri; order Labriformes; family Labridae; genus Thalassoma; species Thalassoma bifasciatum. The sequence goes on along the minus strand of RPOG01002940.1, from coordinate 15,699 downwards.
TTAACTTTATAATTTACACAAAGCATGAGGGGTTGCTGGTCTACACTGTTGGGTGTAGCCTATCTATGCCATGTAGCATAGACAGCAGGTCTATCCCATGCAGCTTGGGAAACGGGTCCACACTGAAATGCATAGGCAGCCAGGCAACCCACAAGAGCACAGAAAGCTGGTCCACACCAACTGTAATGGCCAACATAGACAGCTTGTGCCACCTGTGAGATTCATCCATGTACAGCAGGCTCTCATGTCCACTGTGTGCCCTCCTCACTCATGGTAACAAGGTATGGTGAGGAATTAAGTTCAGTTTCTGGTTCCAGAAATATCAAATGAAATGGTTAAGATAACAAGATCATCTCTTGTTGTGTTGATGAACTCAAAAAGATTGCCTTACATTACTTAAATTCTGAAAAAAAAATCCCAGTCTTGTATTTTGAACAAACAATCGACTTTAATACTAGATATATTTGTATGAAGACAGAAACTTGAATTTTTTTTTGTTGATATCAGGGATTCAATTTACTTAAATTCTTACAGAACTACATGTTTCAACAATTAAAATACAAGCAAAAAACTTTAAATTATCCCAACACACACAAAAAAAATCTATTTTAATTTAATATTACCTTAAAGTCATGCTAACTAAGTTTCTGTTTTAAAGGGAATGAGTTTGCAAATATGTTGGTAATTCAAGTTAGTAACCGGGTAGTAAGAGGGATAGTATAGGGTTGGCAGATTTGTATATCAAGAGTGCATACAGAAAAACGCAGTACCCTGCAACTAGGTTTAGGTGCAGACAGAGTCATTTAGAAAAAGGTTAAATTACAAATCTGACAAGCAAAAATCAACAAAAAGGAAAAACAGATTCAGGTTCAAACACAAATTATGCGAAACAAAAACTATCTGGAAGATCAATGAAAGTACAACCTTACAGGACGTGAGGGGAACATCTTGGTGTAAAGACTTACAGGAAGTGTATGTAATTAGACACATGTAACACACATAAGGGAGGAAAAACTTAATGGTGATGGTCAAAACTAGATCAGAAGATTAAGTCATACCAGGTGCAGCACATACGGATATTGGCTTTTATTCTGTCAGCTGTTGGTTTCTTGAATAATCAGTAACTGTTGCGATCAATGTCTGGATCCTTTACTGTCTTGTCTTTGGTGTATTTATGTCCGAAAGTTGTTCTGTATTGTGTGGAGTACTATCTGCAAAGTGAAAAGCCCCTCAGGGACAATAAAGTTATTATTGTACTCTACTCTAGATGTGTCTTTTCGCTGCCTCCACTCTGCTCTGCCATAGCACCAGATCAGATAGATTTCTATTCAAGTTAACATTTCAACCCACTCTGGGGTCAGGCTGCATCCCTGCTCCGGCAGGTTGCAGCATATATGCAAGCCATTTTATTGTCAGGCACTGAAACCACATTAAAAAGGTTTGAGGTTTTACAGCCCAACAAGAACCAGGTGAGGATCTTCATTGAGGTGGTAGTGGAGGGAACTCCTCGGTCTCTGCAGCGCTCCGAGCTGAACACACACGTGTGAGGTGACGGATGAGAGAGCATCTGGTGTATTCACAGCATAACTGAAGATGACAAGAGACAGAGGTTATACAATAAAACAGAAAATAGAAATGAACAAGAGTAAAATGAGAAGATATAGGAGGAAAAACAACAACAACCCTGACCTTGACTCCAGAGGGAAATCTATTACATGGAAGTTCTTGAAGATAAATCTGACTAATTACCAAAAGATGCCCACACTGTAACTCGGACACAGCCCACAGTGTCTGTGTCTGTTTGGATGGAAGCTGTGTTTTGCTTTCTGAGCACAGAGCAGGATAAAAACAAATTTGCTTTCACATCCCTTAAATTAAGACATTTTTCTAACCCTCCTGGCAGAGATTTTACTAATCAGAAGAAATCCAGGTCTTCATTTTGGCTCGCAACATCTTAAAATGAGACCCAGTCAGAAAATTGTGTTTTTAATTCAGTCTACTTAGAACTCCTAACTTTAATAAGACAAAAAAATGCTGCACCTCTGCTCAGCGTGCTGTAAAAAGAAGAATTACACATTATCATGCTGGCTTTCAATCTCAGATGGAATGATTTTCAGTGCAAAGTTAGCATACATCTTTTTAACTACATTCATTAGTGTAATTTTAAACAGATGCCATAGAGAACACAGAACAAGTTATTGATGCAGTGCACCATCAAACTGAGTTATACAGCAGATCTACTCAACACAAATTATGCTCTGACTGCACAAATTAAGCTAGCAGCTGTTACGGTCAACGCTTTAGCATCAGAGTGACTCCTGAGAAACACACAGCAAAATATATTTAACAGTCCTTAAACACAACCATGTCAATACACTCCTCTTCATATTTACACAAAGGCTCATGTACAACTTTGCAGGTGATGCAGGTGATACAAGCTGTCTATGCCCTGGGGTGTTGAACAACTGTCTATACTCTTTGGTGTAGACTGACATCCCCTGCTTGCATTTCACCATAATTTACAGTCATGTACTGTAATCCATGGGCAGCTACAAATGTCAAACACGGACTGTAAAATCTTCTTGTTCAACTCAAAGCTAAAACAAAATATTCACAGGGATTATCATCAAGAATTTAACAGAAGAAAATATTGTTATTTATTGTTCCCTTTGATATCCAGTCTATGCCATAGACAACATTTCTATGTCACAGAGCATAGACAGCATGTATTTACCAATTTACCTGTGTGATTAATCCATGTACAGCAGGGTCCCATATCCACTGTGTGTCCTCCTCACTCATGTTTTCAAGGTAAAATGTAATTTTTAGTTAATAATAACATGTCTAACCGTAAATTGACAGGTTGTTCTGTAAAGTTTTTTTTACAATTTTCTGTATATTTTACAAAATCCCCCTTGAACCACAGCTGCCAGTTTTTTAGCATAAAAACAAAAGGATTTCCTTTGCAGTGTAGAATCATGACTTGTAACAAATGATGAGTACAAATAACTTGTGCCATTGATGTGAACTGATGATTTTTGAGTAAAGGCCACTAATATGAACTCATTATGACGACTGCACAAAATTAAGGTTCTGTTTTTAAACAACTTAACCTCTTTAGTATCAGCTTGTGTAAAAGCTAAAGTGGTATAAGGCAACGGGTTTCCACGCAGTTTTCTAGTAAAGCCAACTAATTCGGGTTAAGAGTGTGGTAGGGCTGTTTTTACAGTCTATGATGTGTTTATGAAGCTACGGCTGTTAGCCATGTTATTAGCTTCGGTCAGGGGTAGTGAGCATGTGCAGCAGCTGACACTGAGCCACAGAGGAGGAGATGAGTTAAGATACTGTTTGAAAACAGAGAAGCGAAAATTTCTGCATACTTCACCTTTAAGGCCTTTACCCTAAAACTACAATTTCAGACAGTAAATGCAATTTTTGTTTGTTTGTTTTTGTTATTTCAGTGATGGAAATAGAAAAAATGGCCCTAATGGTGTTTTTTGATTTGCGTTTCAGAATTGGAAATGGAGTTAACTGCTCTCATTGTACCACATTGTCTGATTTAGTGCTGGGTAACAAAGTTTTAACTGAAGGACATTTGACCATGTGTTGTCGTAAACAGTAAAGTGATGTATTTATGTAAAGCAGTTTGCATCGTGGTCTGACCATTCAAAGCACTTTTAAACTTTGGTCTAGAAACAAAACCTCAAACTGCTCTCAGTGCTGTGCCATCAGTTTGTTATTGAATTAGAACAAACTGGCTCCTCACACAGCGGTCTCTGATTTTAGTGTGTGAAAGCAGATAAACAATGTAAAAGACTGGATTTATAAACAAAGTCCATCCACTGTGTAACTGGATCTTACACATTCATCTTTGCTCAATTAACCATCCAGCAACGTAGAACAGATGCCAGCAGAGCCCCTGGTCCTTCATCCCCTCGAAACATGTTTGACAAATGTTGGTGGAAAATGTGATTAAGATTTGATTGTAGGTTTAATTAAAACATGATCTGTCATTTGATGATGGAGGATTTACTCAAATATATTAACAGACAGCTGCAGCAGTTTAATCTGCAGCCAGTAGATCAAGATGGAGACTGAATGAAAACAGAGGAATAGTACGGCACTACACTTTGTGTTGGCATCATCAATAAGAGAAAAGCGGCTTTGAGAAGCACTCGTCTGTCAGTCTTCTCCCTCCAGGATTCAAACAGCAGACCCTCAGCGTGTGCTCGGCCACTAACACACTGTACAACTTCTCCAAACCCTTTCAAGCAGAAGTATATTTTTTATAAGTACGATATGAGTACAGATGGTTACACAAGCTGGTAGCAACAGAATTGGCAGAAGCGCTGGAAACCAAAAGTTGGAGATAAAAACCTGGACGGCCACCTGCCTGACAAATCTGTTCCCCGAGGGGGAAGAAGAGGAGATGAAAAGAAGCAGCAAATAGATCAGCAGCAGCACTCCGCGCAGCAGACAGGTAGGCGAGAAAATATTCAAGTCCAGAGGAGACGGGGCACTTGTCTCGACTGAGCCAAGTGTGAGGAGCAGAGCCAGGATATCGCCTCTGACAAGGGGAGGTTCAAGTGCATCTTCAGTTCCTGAGAGCAGGAAAACAGGCTCAGACCTGCAGCACGGGCTTCACTTCACCTGGAAACCAAAAGATGGGAGCAGACCACGCCAAGAAAGCTGCAAAAAAAGGAGCCTTCAAATCGATGGATCAAGTTTATTTTGGTTGTTAGGATTGCAATAAGTTTGTGTTCGTGTATAAGAGTGTGTGTGTGAGAGAGAGTGTGTGTTTGATTTCGGGTGTCTGGCTGTATTTGCAGTCTGAGAGCAGGACAGGGCTTTCTGTTTGATCGTAGATCAGAGAAACTGTGTGGCCATCACAGCTCTGTCTGCCATTATTTATTGATGAAACAACAATTTCAACACACACACGCACACACGCTCGCTCTCACACACACCTCCTCACTTTACCAGACAAGGACAGAGCCGTGTGTGAAGCCTCCTCCTCATAATTCACATTAACAAGGTCACTGAAGGGCTGTAATTACTGAAAACTGGACACACAATGCACACACACACTGCACACACACACACACACACACACACACAAAATCTGTTATTCAGGCAGAAGTCAGAAGCTGAACTAAAATACCTCCACCTCTGTGAAAACTGGTTCTCTTTTACATAACTTTGTAAAATTGATGCTAAATGATGAAAGATGAAATATGTTAAAAGATGTTGTAGCTGGGGCATGAATGTGAAAACTTCAATCAGCTTGTGGTTATGCATTTTTAAGCGATATTGCGTATTTTGAATAATGAAAGATGCATTATAATGAAGTCAGCTACCAATGGGAAGAAGAGGATGGATAAGACTATACGAACCATTTGCTCCATGATCATATAAATGAACTTATCTCTAATTATTCTGCCTTCCCTGAACGTTGATGTTTAGTTCAGTAGAGACCGTTGTTACTGAATCCTCTGTTTCTTCAGATCACACACACACACACACACACACACACACACACACACAGTTTAACTAGCATAAGTATTAACGAGCTCACTAAGTGATTATTGACATCAGAGACAAAATATTTCACACGTCTGTAGTTACTGAATATGTTTTTATTGCTCTCAAAAATGATAATGACTGTAAACAAACAAACTGCCCCTCTGAACACTGTTAGCAACACGACAGTAGCCCGACATGGCCAAAGAACTCAATATTCAAAATGAACAGACAGAACAAAAGAAGCAGAACATGCCCATAGAGGGAAGCTTACTTCTGCTACACTGTAAAATATAATAAGTTGACTTTACAGGGGATGTCCGTCTACACCGTGGAGCGTGGACAAGCTAGTCAACGCCATGTGGCACAGACAGCCAGTTAATGCCTCAGAGCATAGACAGCAAGTCAGTGCCTTGGAGCAAAGACAGCCAGTCTACAACACTGAGCATAGGCGACTTGTGTGTGATTACAGCAGGGTCTCATGTCCACTGTGTGCCCTCCTCACTCACGGTTACATGGCTTGGTTATCAACTTATTTGATAGGTTACTGCCATGACATGAGTTGTCAGAACTTGGTGTTTTTTTCAGCTTTAATAACTTAAAATTTATGGTCAACTTTACTTGAAGAAACAGAAGAAAGTTGTCTTTACTAAGTTTAAGTGAGTAGACTCAACAAAGTGAGTTAACATAAGTTAAGGTAACTTTTTTGTTTTGAGTAAGATTTACTATTTCATTTTACAGTGTTGAAACTGTTCAGATGTTTTCAGTTTGCCATATAAGACAAGATAAGACATTAAAAGTATTATGAGGGTTCATTTCTTCCCTTCAAAATAAGAGCGCCCACATGTTGTTGTTTCACAGGGGAAACTTAAATTCTTATGTCCCTCTATAGAGAAATAAAATAGATTATCACAACAGTCAAGCATTCCAACCAGAGTAAGATATAGTCTGTTAAGGCACCCTGGTTTCAGAAACACGACCCAAGTTTGCACCATGAACAACTAGCAGGTCCACTTTGTACTTCCACGTGTTGACAATTTATCCTTCTGCAGTTTCACAGTTTGTTTAGTCCTTCACTTCACCAACTACAGCTGTCCTTAATATGTGAAAAGTGAAATAAGCCACACAGATTTAACAAGTGGTAACCCTTAACTAACTAACTGTTTTTCTCTTCTAACAGACTGCTTTCTTAAAGTCACATACTTGTCCGGTGATGGGTGAAAGTTTGTCAAATCTAACCACTGCTACCATTGTAACCAAGGGTTAATAATGATTTCCTTACTGTTTGTGATAAAGAAAAAGTGGAGATGGGAGATGTTTACTTCAAGACAGTTTGACTTAATTATTCACTCTGTGCTGATGACAACACTTCAGAACCAACCACACTTCCATTTCTTCCCTTCAAAATAAAAGCTCACAGATGAAACGCTCATATCCCTCACAGAGGCATAAAGCTTACAAAAGATTATTCCCCAATGTGTGCTGCTAATTCTTCATTGGGGAATATTCTTTTGATAGAAGATAGAAGCCTGCAGATAGAAACAGTCTTGCACACTCCACAGAACCTTTGCCTCGTAGATGCCTTGTCCCTTATTGTACAGGATGTGTGTTTTGACCAGTTTATAGTTGGATTGTACACACAGGTATTTGTAGGTTTCCACCCTCTCAATGTCCAGTCCTTACATGCCCAGCAGTGCCTTCTGGGGCATGTTTCTGGAGTGGTCTTTTACTATTCTGTTTTGTCTCCATGTTTTGTAGCTGCAGGAGGTTTAGCTCACAACAGTCATCAGACTCCATGATGACACAAGGAGCAACATATGGTTCTGAAAAACTAAGCAGATGCTGGAGTGCTGAAAGTTGCAGTTCATGGAGTGTCCACATGAGGCTGGCATTATAAAGACTAGAAACTACCAAGCTTCGAAAATAGACTTTTACAGCAATAAAATGTATATTGACTGTGTGGATCAAAAATGTCTTTGAATAGCTTATTTCTACATCACACACTGAATGGTCATCAGTTTAGAAGATATTAAGATCACAAGTCTGCCTAAACACAGGAGCAGGTCATGTGACTACTGTAACTACTCTGTATAATACAAAGAGGTAATTTTCATGTAATATACAGTCTGTGTAATGACCTCCCTATGCTCCAGTTCATCCCCTTTGGACACACCCCCAGTAATGGCTGAGTCATCATCAGGAACTGGCAGCGCCCAAACAGTGACTGAATTCTGAGGGTGTAGAGGAAGAAGTAGGAAGAACAAACAAACAAACAAACAAACCACAAAGCGAATGGAAAAAGTGCCACTGAAGTTCATCCATTTAAAGTGATTGAGATGTTCACTGTGAGCTTTTGACCCCATCATGTTTGATTACCTTTGTCTTGACATGAAATAATGTCCATGGGTCTTTGGCTATATATTCAGATATGTGTCTCAAGTTCTCATGAGCTCTTGCTGTTATGGAGAAAGGCCAACTCATTCTTGTTTTGTGTGTCCATTACTTTTCCTCGTCTCCACTCATTTAAACCTCTGATGCATGAATTATGAAAGTCAGTTTCAGGATTTTTCCCTTGAGTGTTTTTATTTGTCTTAAGGCATGAAAAAAGTTTCCCTTTTTTTTTTTTTCAAATATTTGTAACTGAGCATTCAACATATGACTTTTTTTTTCAATATGATTTCATGAATAGTCTTTTTTTTTCTAATGCCTTGCAAAACATTTTAACTTTCTTTCATCTATTTTAACACTGAATAATTCATAGTTTATAAGCTTTTTCACCCTCAAATGTTGGTCTACAACATTTTTAATGTTTGGGAAAAAAATAAAACTTTTTTCAGGCCCTAAGAAGAACACAAATATCCTGACATAGGTTAATATGAATTTCCACCACATGAACCATTGAATTTAGGAGTTAATAACTTTTAAATAGGTGTCCACTGTAGTGACCACTATGCACCTCAGGGGTTAAAAGTTGACATAACATCCACAACTTCAGATTCAATCTGTTCCTCACTGTGAACATTGGTCTTTGCTGTTTTTGTTGCTGCAACAAGAAGAGTTGAGAAGATGATCGGCATTCATGAGGTGGAGGTAGTTCCAACTTTCCTCCACTCTGGTTGAAAAAAAAAAAAAAATAAGTTAGTTATAATTGTACAAAGCTCCCCTGTGATCATCCCCATGTCTTTCTGGACTAAGCTGTTCCCTCAGGTTGGTGCACAGACTGAACAAGCTGCTCAAACAGCTTCTTCTCTCTAACCTGAGGAAAATCTGATGACCAGTCCCCCCCAGAGCAAAGAGCCCGCGCTGGGACATGTGGGTGAACTAGGTCACTTCAGAATGATGGTGCATTGCTATTTACTATTTCATAATAGAGCAGTGACATAGAGCAGTCTGCTGTTGTCTGAACAGAGAGGAAGAGGAGAAGCCAGCTCTGCAGTTAAACTCTGTGTATGGATATGATGCAGTCAGACTATGAAGCGCTGCAGACCTTGAAAACTCTCGTAAGAAAATACAAGGACAATAACACAATGAGAGTCTTGATGAAACGAAGACATGGATGAGAGCCTCAGGGTCCTTAAACTAAAGGATTGGTAATTTCTTCAAAGAATACCTCAGTTATCCCATGACAGGTGAATAACTACATGCTCCTTCAACTGATCTCTACTCTGACACTACATAAGTTTTGGCTCAGGTTCCAAAGATGAGAGGCTTTGACCTTCAAGTCCAAGAGTTTTATTGTCGTTACTCGAACCATAAAGAAGAAAGCTCATTATTCATACACATAATCTTACAGGGTATCTAACATATTTGTGTACTCACTGTGGTGAAGTGACACAACATCTTTCATCAGTGACCTCAGTGGTAAAGTTGTTCAGTTTAACCATCGAGTTTAAGCAGATTTCTGACTTTCACTAAGAAAGGAAAAATAATTAAAACTCTAGATCATCAAAATTTATAGCAGTGGTTCCTAACCTTTTCCAACTCAGGGCCTGCTTCTAGGTCTTAAAAATGTTCGAGACCAACCCCTGACCCTGTAAATGCAAAGGCCATATAATGCCTTATCAGTGCACTTTTGTTATATATAAATATTTGAACATGTTTTACCCTTGGGATACCTTACCTGCTGGCAAGAGAAAAATAAAATAATTAAAAAAAACCCACATAAAAAACACATACTTTTAAATAACTGACATTTACAAACAATTTGTCCAATTCAAAACTCCCCAAAAAATGGGCACAATTGTCAGATTCTCAAGTTTCCCAGGGTACCTGAATGTATCGTGAGTGCTGTCAACACTCATGAACGGAGTGGAAGAGACAAGAAATGCATCAACATTGTCTTGATTCTCATGTTCTCATTGTAAAAATTACAGAAATTCAACTATTTGCTCAAGATTAAATTTGTAAAAAAAAAAAAAAAAAAAAAATTTTTTCTGCTTTCATCAAGCACCAAATGATGAAAATACAACATGTTTTCACACTTCAAATATCCTTTGAATTTTGCCTGTACCCATAGAGGTGCAAAACTTCACCATGTAGAGAGAAATGAGACCACAGTGAATAAAAAAGTGAAAGAAGCAAAAAAGAGAAACAACCTGAAACTATTTGGTATCCCTAGGATTTAAATAATTCAAAGTGTAGCAAAATTTTGAAATTCAAAACTTGTTCTGTATGTTTTTATCTTCATGTTATTACACACACGCCATCACACACACAAAAATCATTGCTATTTTGGAAATGATTTGGTGACCCACTTACTTATCTTTTGTGGCCCATCAGGGAGCCGCTGCCCACAGGTTGGGAATCACTACTATAGCATAGCTTAGCTGGCTGGAATGAAAAAAAATAAAAATAAAATGCTTCGCTCTAAAATAATGAATCCTGAAAGAGACTCAGGGCTTACAACCATCCAACCTGACTGAATTTACTGAGGATGAATACTTGGAAAAATGTTGCTAAAATGGTGTATTGTATACAAGTTATAAAATACTGGAATTGAGGCCACAAAAAGCCATATATAGTTGGGTAAAAATGAAATCTAAAAATTATTAATCTGATAACATTCATATGTTACATGTCTAACATAAATAGAGACTATTAACCAATGTAGTGACAACCATATGTATGTAACAAACATATGGATTGGATTCTATGTTATAATCATCAACTCTGCCAATGAAGAATCTTACAATCAGATTTTACATACAAGGGAGAGAGACAACCTTCTGTTGTCATGTCAACATATTTGGACTGTCAAGACAGAGAGTAGAGACATCTTGTCCATAAAGTAATACCATTTTTCAGCTGCTGGATGAGTGAGGGGCTGATTTGGAGCCAGTAACAAAAAAGAGCTATGTTTTATCTCCTGGTAACACTGCATTTTCTTTCCTCTGGATCATTCCAGCACATCAGCACAGTTAGTGCCAACGTCTCCCAGAGTACTTTTTTGTCCCAAGTAATTCTACGGCTTCATTTAGCAGACACTTTTTGTCCAAAGCGACGTGCAGTGGTGAGCAGTTTTGAGGGTTCAGCGTCTTGCTCAAGGCCACCTCGGGACGTGACTGACGGAGCTGGAATCGAACCTGCAACCCCTTGATTCTGATTTCAAGTGGAAGACTCTGCCACTGAGTCACAGCTGCCCAGACCGTAGCACACACAAAATTCTTATTTAAGTACGGTGGTGTGTGCTCCACTACCTGTTAACAACTGTGCACACAATCACAGTAGATCACCCTCAACATCCCCACTAAAGCAACTAGGCGCAGTATTTCAGTTTGAACATGAAATATGACGCTCGTCATTTGGGATTTTAGTAGTTCAGGCCTTCTAAACTCTGTCTTTGTTGGTGTTTTCCATGAAGCCTCTTGGTTTGTTTGGATCTGTTCTGTTGTCTGTGTTTGTTTGACAAACAAACCTTTGCTGCATCTGTCTTCAGCTTAAAGGACCAGAAATCAGTCTCTCCCATTAGTACAAGATTCAAGTGACACTTATAACTTCAACAATGACTTAAGAAGATGAAAAATATTATGTTATTCAAAGAACTACCATGAACATACATGAGGTCGTGATAATTGTTTACATTTTAATCTCTATGCCATCAAACTTTTATATTCCTGTTTTATCCCCACACACTCTCCTCCATTATTCATCATTACTAAGCCACTACTCTGCATACTTTAACCCCACTGTGTAAAAACTAAAGCACATGAATCAAAGGACCTTCTGTTCTCATTTTAGCCCCATCAGCTGGGCCTGTTTTCTCTCCTGGCTGTCACATCTGATTAGCTGTTATCTGGCCCTCAGCAGCGCAGGCACCAGCTCCTCTTCACTGTGTCACTGCTCACACTGCTCACACTGCTGTGAGGGCATGATGAGGTCATTTTTATTAGGAGGAACTTCTTCCACAGGGCAAAGTCACAAAGGATGACCCAGCGAGGTAGAATCCTTTGGGACACGGGGTTGTAGTCAGACTGCACAAACCAGTATTGGCGGTTTGTTCTATCATAAAGGACAGATGCTGGATTGAGTAGACACCTTTTGGTTGCTTGGCAGAAGCAATGTTTCACGCTTATTGGTGTAAAAACAAGACGGCAGCCTCCTCTGCCAATAAAACTCAAGGTAAAACTCTTATCATCATTCCCTCTCTCCTTCCACCAAACAACCAGACCTGGGTAGGATGATTTTTAGCTTCCACAATGCATTTTCCAGGGCTCTGCCTATTCTGCCTGTCTCCTTTTTTTTTTTTTTTTTTTTTTTGCAGTTTTAGGCTCAAGGGCCATGAGATAAGGAGGGTCGTAACAGTTTTATCCCCACCTTGAGCCTGAGTCCATTATATGGCAATTAGTGATGTGTCATGCTCAAAAGATGCTGCTCTAAGAGACGATGTTTGGAAGTGACAGCATAGCAGCCATGCAGCCAATCACGTGTGAGGACACTGAATCATATCATTATGTAATAACAGAGAGGGGGACACTCAGTCAGAAAAAGCACTTTGTTCCAACTCATTGAGTGAGACAGTAGACAGCAGTGAGGAGAGAGCACTGCATAGAGAAAATACACAAATGTGAGTGACAAGCCCAATCCTAGCAGTATCTGGCTGCTGTTTAGAGGCATTATCCTGTTTTATTACAGAGTTTGGTGCTGTTCTGTGGGTTTGTGTACAGTGTTTTGCTCATTTTTTCTTTTTCTATATTTGTCCTGTGCATAATTATTTGATTAATAAACTAAACAAAAGTGAAGCATCCATGGTTGGCTGGTTGACGACCTGGCTCTCAAACTGATGGGTCACAAAGTTTTATTAAAAAAACATTTCCTTTAATATCCATTAACAGGCAACACACAGTAAAAGTTAAGAGAAAAGCATAATGCACATTTCATTATCAGTATCAGAATCAGAATACTTTATTGATCCCCTTGGGAAAATTGCTTTTTTAGTATACAGTTACTTCCATTCAGAAAGTGTCAGAAATATAAGAAAATACAAATTGAAGCATAAGTGTCTTACCCAAAAATTGAAATCAAAGCATAAAAATATAAAATAAAATAAAATATAGAATAGAACTTTAAGTATGTACAGTATACTTAAAACATGTGGTATATACATGATGAGATAGGTGTGAAATATTGCACAAGTACTGACTATGTACTGACTAGTACTTACTATGTATGTTACCATTTTAGCTCATAAAATTGACATGTTCAATCATAATCTTAAAAAAATTGTTTCAAAACCTTATATGAAAATATTAATTAGCAGTTCGAACATGTATATATTTTTTAATGTATGAGACTATATAAAGGCACAAGAATACAGTTATTAATTTTACTTCATTTAACAAAGATGACATAAAAATGTCCCTTTAGACATAGATAAAGTCATGTTCTCCAGTAGCATTTAGCATAACCAAAGTGACTGTTATAGCATTCCCAACACAAAACCCAAACAAAGTACAAAAACAGCTTCAAAGTAGCTCCAAAATTAATCTCCATGAAAAACAAAATGAACAAAATTATTGTGTCTCTATGAACAATTCGCTTTGTGGACATAAATCAACATTTTCTGTCACTTTTTTCTTGTTACTTCTGCCAGTATTCTGCTTCACTGCTTGATACAATTGTCTTTTTTTTCAACCTTTCAAAATAAAAGCATCTACCATACGATACAGCTAACAACAGTTCAGACTACTCCTTCAAAATAAAAGCAACCAAAATATTTATTTACAAAAATCAAGTACAGAACAAAAGCCAAACATGAGGAAATTATGAGGCTGTTGTGAGGGGAAAAAATGGTTTAGCACTGCAAAAGTCATTCATATCCATAAAATAAATGGTGAATGACCAGTACTTATATAGCACTGCTGGTCTCTTTCACCCATCCACGCCACATTCACACACTGATGGCAGAGGCTGCTAATCAGACTGCCACCAGTTGAGGCTAACTCATTCATACCCATCCACACTCCACTGAACAACAGTGGGAGCAATTTGGGGTTCAGTGTCTTGCTCAAGGACACTTCGGCATGTGACTGTAGAAGCTCAAATCAAACCCAGGAACCTTCGATCAAGAGACGAAAACTCTACCACTGAGCCACAGCCTCCCAAATAAGAGGTTACAAAAATACAGGGAGCAGTGGGGAGCTGTGCCAAAAGAACCAGCTCTCTGAGAAGAGCCAAACCTCCCATCACTGCTCTGGGACACAAGGGCCACCTGATAACTCTCTTCAAGGTCTGACTTAGGGGGCAGCATGGGGGGTTGAGTTTTTGAACTGAATCCTCATCCTTTTCTTATGTCTGACTCAATTTATGTACAGAGCACCTTTAAACCTGAGTTACAAAGTGCTTCAAAGGCAGCAAGAAACTAATGAGCTAAAGAACAAAAAAAGGCAAGTTCTAGAATCACAATTGAAGGCAAAGGTTAAGACGTAACATTTTTAAGACATGAAAACACTACCAATCTAACTTCTGGAGCCAAAACTAAATACAATGACAAAGAAAACCATTGGTGGTGCAAAATAGAAGAGAAACCAAGCATCAAAACAAGCGAGGTTGTCTTTGAACAAAAATATGTTTCAGTACCTTTTAGACTGAAGAGTTCCATTAATACTGTGTTAGGTAATGACCACATACCTGTGTGTGCCATTAATACCATACAAATACAAATAAGCAGCAGTTAGTGGCTATTAGTCCATCTGTCGCAGTTGGAAAACAACCATTTGGGACCTGGATGCTGATCTCCTGGGCTTTTAGCTGGATGAGGGCTCTGATAATGGACGTACCTCCCATCTGTTTTTCACTAACACACTCACACACTCTCCTGTCAGTGTTTTGGAAGTGGAAGCTTTGAGGACTGCAGTCTTAAGACAGTGTATTTAGGCTCTCTGTCTTAGAGCTGATGAAGTAGCGTGATGCAGGATGGACTTGGACTAGTTTGTTAACACTGAAACTGTCCGTTTGCGATGGATGACATTGAGTTGGAGTGTGTGGTAGGTGGTAGATGAGTGTGTCGATGTCAGACACAGCGCCTGTCTCTCCGCTCTCCCTCTCTCCTCAGTCTGCTGAGCCCCAGAGTGTAAGTAATGCTCAGGGTAGAGGAGGTGACAGAGAGGGGCAGGGAGCACTCACAACCTCTCTGTGCTACACACTCCTGATTCAGCGTGTGGTGAAAAGCATATTGGTTTGCCCTGACTCTTCACCTTTGTTTCACCTCCTGCTGCTTCTTCTTTCTCCTTTTCCTGACATGTTTTAGATTGTTGGGTTTAGTTATTTAAGCTGATTGAGTTTGGGTTGGAAACCAGCTGAGGAGCTGTTCAGGCAATAAAAAAAAATGGTGCAAGGACATCATAGTAAATTCAATGATAAGTTGTATGTGAATTTGCAACAGGAAGTCACTTACGCAAACTAGTAATCAAAAAAAAAAAGGAAAAAAAATACAACTATCAAAAGTTCTGCCCCCACAGCCTCTTTGACCAATTGAGATGTACTTCTTTGGCATGTGCATCAAACCTAGACCTAAAACAATTCAAAGAAACCATATCTTAAATCCAACAGGAAGTCAGCCATTTTTAAATCTGTGGTAGAAACAGGCTCATGGCTTGAATTTTTTCTGGGATTAACACACCCACACAGTAAAATCTAATCCCTCTGATTTTTTCCAATCCTGTTTTTTTTTTTTTTTTTTTT